>JAOVYX010003058.1:0-39561 GCA_035668315.1 Drosera spatulata
ATATCTCATTGTCCGAGATGTAACGAATACTTGTTGGAAACCACTTGTAAGCAATGAGACATTATAATGTATTCGGGTTTACATATCATTATTTGGATTTATGATTTTTATCGTCTAGGTAGCTTCTGTACCTACAAAACCGTTTGGTTTGTTTAGCCTTGTCATGGACTGGGTCTATGACGGCATAATGTCACGTGCCGGGCATTCCGGATTTCGGGACGTTACAATTAGGTTGAAGTACGTAACTTACACAACCATTGATGTTTCACGTTAAATTTATAAAAAAAAAATAATGTTTGATCGTCGTTGCATACATATCAAATTTTACATCAAAACGCGTGACATATCAAACTGTTGCACTTACATTAGGACAGAGGGAGTATGAGTTATATGTATATGTTTTTAGATTTTTGAAATAATTTCTTTTTATTTTTTTTTTATCGATTCATCTGGTTAACCGTCCGAATTTTATCCGAATTTGACAAATTTTGATCAAATCAACCCAAATCAATTACAGTTTCAATTTTTTAATTAAAACGATACGATCAAATCATCGAATCACGATTTAACCGATTAAATCTCTGGGATCGGTCTGATTTTAAATACCATGCAGTAAAGAATGTTTATTCATCGTAGGGCACACGGGTCAATGCCACAAAATGACAGGGACACTATGGTCTATGGTTTTTCCCTCGACTTACCAGTGGCATAATCGGCAATCAAAATTTCCCTCCTCCCAAATCCCCAAATCATCCAGGGTTCATCCCAATCCCAAATCTCTTCTACATCGAATCCGTTCAATTCAAATCCAACCCCATCCAATCATTGTCCGATTCCTCATCGCCCCCAAAATTAGGGGTTTTCCCCTTTCTGTTCCATCAGCGTCACGGTGAACTCCCCATTGAGGTTGGTTACCATTCATCAATCCTATGAATTCTCAGTCCCTCTTCGATGTTTTGTTCATTTTCTGATGCAAAGCTTCAATTTATGCATCTGGGTGTGAAAGAGATTGAATGATTCGAACTGGGATTTTGGGATTCTCGATTAGGGTTTGTTATTTTTATGATCTTTCCATTTTTGAATTGCCAGTGGATGACTGTTGACTTTATGTATTGTTTGTTTGGTAACAAGCAGGAGCTTTGGATTATCTTGATTGGGTTTTGGTGGTTTTGGGTTTGTGGGTTTTGATTGTGGGTATTGGAAATGAGCATGGAAGGTGGCAGAGGAGGAGGAGGAGGAGGAGGAGGAGGTGGTGGTGGTGGGGAGAGAGTGTTTCGTGGAAGCGAAAGGACGAGGGATCTATTCGCTCCTTATCAGAAGGATCGTCGGAGTTTGAGGTACTCCGAGCCCTCTAGTCATGCTTTCTTGTTGATGTTGTTCGTGTTACTGCTATGGTTTCTTGTGATTTTCTGCTGGACTTTTGAGCCTCTGTCATCTTTATGACTATATGAGATGAAGTTGTAAGGTGCTTCTATTGTAATTTCGAAACTACTTGTGTCGTGTGCCTTGCAACTTGTCATCGATCCTGTTAATTTGCTAGATCAGTTTCTTTTCAATATGTTCTTCGATGCCTATTGAACCGTAACATCAAGTACGTCATAGATCTACCGGTTCAGTATCATAGATTTCAATATGTTAGGCAACTTTTTTCCTAAGAGTACAACCCCCATTATATCAATGATCCTGGAGGTATATTATATGCAGCTTTGGTAGCTATTTCAGGTGTAATTCTGAACCATTTTTTGAGGTTTCTCAAGTGCTATCACAAACGGAAACTTGATGTTTAACGGTATACAGGATGGCTTGTAGACTGTTATTTGACGGATTTTAGACACTGTTGGACGCTGAGTAGTTCTTGAGATTGAATGGCTTGTCGAGGTTCTAGGGTACAGCTTGAATGACACCAACAGTTGGTCTTCCTTGATAATTCTATCGCCTGCGTCAACCAGTAAGATTTTGTATTGATAGTCCAATATAACCCACAAGGACTATCATATTCATCAAGGCGCTAGACCAAACCTTGACCATGGCGGAACCTGGTAGGCCTAGCTGCAATGCAGTTATCCAGATGGCAACTAGCCGGTTGAGGGACATAATAAGTATTCCCATCATTTGGAAATTATTGCAATATTTGTATGAAGCATATGTGTCGGTAAACTATGACTTGGTTCACTCACGAGACAACTATGAACATTGTGCTAACGATTTCTTAGAATGTTATCGTAGTTTAGGTCTGTACTCTTTTTGCGTACGCTAAATGAATTTTGTTGCATTGTTTAGGGACCAACAAAGTTTCGTAATATGCATATTGAATCATGTCAACTGTATCTAGTATGGACCGTGCAGGAATAACTAGTGAATACTACATTTTATCGACCATAGAGGAATCATTATTCTGATTCCACGTGTATCATGAATTTGTGATGTTCTTGGTCGTAATGGTGTTTCTTTTCAATTGTAGGCAGAACTATCTCTGTAAGAACTGCAAGCGCCCTGGACACTTTGCTAGGGGATGTCCAAATGATTCTGTTTGCAATAACTGCGGAGAAGTCGGGTAAGTTGCATTCCCAGTCGCATGACTCCTGGCTCCACGTCCATTTTTGCATAATATATAACTGTGATGCGTGTGGTTAATAGCAGTATACTTTTGGGTACAGGCACATGGCTGCTGATTGTAAGTCAAAGACAATGTGCTGGAACTGCAAGGAGCCAGGGCACCTATCCACAGAATGCAAAAGGCAGCCGATTTGCCACTCATGTGGAAAGATGGGGCACTTGGCTCGGGAATGCCCTAAATCAAGCGACCCCAGGACATGCAGCTACTACTTTCAGCCAGGTCACATGGCCGAAGATTGCATCAACGAGAAAACATGCAACAAGTGCCGAAAACCAGGGCACCTCGGATGTGGCTGTCTCGATGAATCCATCTGCAACATATGTTTCTTGTCAGGCCATATGTCTCGCCAGTGCCCAAGTGTGGCTCCTCCGCCAATCATGGCTCCCCCTTCCCCTCTGCGTCCTCCTCTTCCTCTCCCGAGGTTTGGTAGGCCGTACCCGGACATGGTGTGCAGGAACTGCGGCCATGCAGGGCATTTCAGTCATGAATGTGCATATAATATCAGATGCTGCTTATGTGGTGGTCGTGGTCACCGTGCTGTCGGTTGCCCTTCCGTACTCGTGCCTCAGCCTGGCTACCGCTGGTTTTGACCGTGGATCTGGAGATGTTGATCTGGTGAGTGATTGTATCGGGTGGTTAGAGATGGTTCTTTCTCTGGGAATGTAAACACACTTGGATGGTGTAAGCACATTCTGAATCAGCGATGGGTATACTTAATCGTTCCAAGCGATTAATGCTTGGAACAGT
Organism: Drosera spatulata; assembly: GCA_035668315.1. Lineage (NCBI taxonomy): Eukaryota > Viridiplantae > Streptophyta > Magnoliopsida > Caryophyllales > Droseraceae > Drosera > Drosera spatulata. The sequence continues at coordinate 3,365 of JAOVYX010003058.1, forward strand.
GTTCAAGCGGGTACAGCGAATAAAACAGTGATGCTCCTTCTGATCACATTGCTGAATGTCTGGATTGGTTTGCGTTGTTTGGCAACCATCGGTTCAGGCTCCAAACAGAATCCTATTTGCAACCTAGTATCTGATATCCGAAGTTTTTTTAGGCTTGTATATAATATCGGGTAGTAGATGCAGCTTCCTCTTGGCTAGAGGAGATATTAAAATCACTGTATGTTGATGGGATAATAACTTAAAAGGAAATAAAAATAGAAGCTTGCACTTCAGAGTGCCAAAATTCGAAGAAAATACACAATTGGCGTCGCCCGGACTTGAACCGGAGACCTTCAGTGTGTTAGATTGACGTGATAACCAACTACACCACGACACCTTGTTGGCAGAGGGAAAAAATTAAAGATTTTAATATGCCATTTTGGACACCTCGATAGCTTTTGGTTCCTCCCTTTGCCTCTAGAGTCTAAGACATATCCATAATTAAGTGTGTTAATCGATTCAATTTTATGTTAGTTCGATTTTTATAATCCAAAATAAAAAATATATCGATTAATTAATCGGTTTGAAATTAAAAACAAAATTGTTTATTAATTGATTTGATTTTGTGGTTTTAAAACGATTTTGTTCATATGAGTTTTTAACGATTTGATACGGTTTCGTGTTAAATATTTCGTGATGATAATTATATATATATTTCATTAAAATAACTCCATAAATGTTTACCACACATGTTTATGCAAAATAAATTATATATATCAAGTTAGAAAAGAAAGACAACGTAAATTATACTAATAAAAATAAAAATAATCAACAAAAAATAAATAAAAAATAATTGAAAATAAGATTGAAGGTAAGAGTGACAGTCTTACATCCATTTCTAACAAAAGAAACAACAACAATATCCACAATACTAAAGATACTAGATTATTAACCTGTGCACTGCACGGGTTAAATCATACTCCCTCCGTCCCATATTTATTGAGACGTTTTGACCGACATGAGAATTTATGCGAGTGTTGAATTTGTGTGTATTTTGATAAAAAAAAAAGAAAAGAATATTTCTTTTGTGATAATAAGGTTTACTGTAATACGTGTGAGAAAAGATAGTAGATGTACTGTAACAGATGAGATTGATTTGATATTTTTTTATATTAAGAGGTTATCAAAAGAGGAAAGATTATAATTTTTTTGGGATTAGCAAATAAAAGAAACGTTACCATTAATATAAAACGAAATGAGTAATAAAAAAAATAGCATTGGATTGTTATGAATATGGTCATAAAGGTGGATGTTCACCTTTCATATTCCATAACCTACTATCATTAAGGAGGATAATAATACACTTGTAACTCCTCTCCTTGAAGACTATAAATAGAGATACTATATACCCTTGTGATGATGTACAAAAGTGTATCCGATGTACACATATATCATGTACCAATGAAAGGGAGTAATACAATTGTCCCAAGTTTGTTTCCTTTCTATCTCTTATTTGTACTGATCTTTTCTTATGTGCTCTTGATAGATCTCAATTACGTTATCAGTATCATCGTCTCTACCGTGTTGAGCTTGAGCACCGATCCAATTACCTCTACACTGAAGGGATTACAAGAGCTGACCAATGTAAAATGTCATCACGATGAGAAGGTTCACATTTTCATTCTTTATCCGCCTTGCGATGATCAGAATGGTTGAGCCAAGTGAAATGCTGATTGGGTATCAGTATGCTTTTAAAGTTAATCACTGATTGTCTAATAGTATAATTTGATCAAGATCTTGTTGTGCTTCTATTCTACGTAGCACTGATCTGGTCCTAAAATAGCTCAGGAAATTGTTTGCGACTCATAACACATGACAATCACAAAGTCCTTCACAATAAGGTATTTTGTTCTTGTCTTTTTATGGATCTTTACTCCTTTTGAGTTACTTTTATGATACAGACGAAGGCAGCAAGACTTCAAGAGATATCATCTAAATTTTATACTTTTAAATTATTGATGCCATGATCTGATTTACATACTCTCTATGGAATGATGCCTCATTATGTATGATCAAATACTGATGATCAAATTCATCAGATTTATGTAAAATATAATGGCATCAAGGAGATATGAAACCTCTACATCGACACATAAAATAAAATAATTTTCACAGAATATAATGATCATTTTGATTAGATGAATAATGCATAAAAATATCTTTATGAAATTGTGCTAAGTTCTTGTAGTATAACTGGATACTTTTTTTGCACTATGGTACATTATCTTGGATACATATTTACTTATGATATTCATGTTTTGGTTACCTACAGCGGATGACGTGGAAATGGAGGAGTCTGAGAAACTTAATTAGGATCTTCATGATGATGATTTGCTCGACGAGTAGAGTTGTCACGTTTTGAAGGAGCTTTCGTTTTACTTTGCTTTTATTTGGACATTCTTGATAGTTGCTCGAATTTAAAATTTTTAATTTCTAAATCTTGTTGACTATTGCTTGAAGTTTATTTCATTTATTGATTCAATTATTTTGGACCTTATTTATTTTAACAATATGAATAATTCATTATTCAGTTTTGGACATTGTATATTGAGACTAATTGGTGTTGTAATATTGAGAACATAGGAGGAGATTGTTAAGATATATTATTATTTATAACAGATAATATCTTTATTTGTATGTTTCAATATTAACCGTACGATTAAATCTAGAAATTAACGATAGAGATTAAATCGTCCACGTTACAAGCCCAGTGTTTCCTATATATATTAACCTGGAGTCAACAGTCCTGATATTCCAAATTAGATACTTTGATTGTTTTGCTTTAAATCTAATCAGGGAATAACCAAAGTATTTTACAGTGAGGGATTAGAATTTAGAAAGATTCACTGTACTCGTTTTTAGTGAATGCGTTCAATTGAGAAAAAATCAAGAAAGGTAAGTTCAGCGCTAAACAATTCTTTTATTCGATCATGTGATTACAGAAGCAATATTAGATTATATTTTTGAGAATTATACCTTGTAGATACACTTTTCAATAGTAACATATTGTATTGAAAAAATGATATGTGAGATTATGATATGTAGTACAAGTAGCAGTTTTTTTGGCTACTACAAATCCAACTGAGAGTAGAGAAAACCTACTGATCACACGATCGTTAGTAACAGTGAGGTTTCTGCACAGTCAATAGACTTCTTTGACTAACAGTGGGACTTCTGTGTTGCACGTGTGGCTTTTTTTTTTTATCGCTGGTGTATATTCTTGTATTTTATCTATGAATTTCTTTTATTGCAATTGTATTTATGAATTTTCTTGTAGCATTTTTGTTAAAGAAGTTGAGAAATTATATATTAAGGAGAAGAGAGAGGGATATAAGAAATGAGAGATGAAATTTAAAAACAATTAAAAGGATTTAATGGAATCAAAGTATTAATGGAGTATCAACCAAAAAAAAAATATATTTATGTTATATATTTATTTATATAATGATTATGAATCTTACTTTATCAAAAATGTCTTAATCAAAGTCCACTTTTACCAAAGTACAGCCAAAATCAATGTGATCAACAAATTCCATCCACCAAAACCTAACCAGTTCAAGCGAAGAACCACAAACTCCAAAATCAAAACCGCAAACAAAAAAAACCTAGCCATTCTCAGATCCAAATCGGGTCAAAACCCATCACCCGATTCACCTTCGCGGGTCAAATTCAAATCCGGATAATCCATCCTCACTCCCTCAGGTACCATTTCGCTTAATCATTGCCAGCCATTCGATTACCAGAACCTCAAATTTCTTGTCTAATATCTATTGTATTATTCAATTGTTCTTAAAAATAATAAATTGTGTCAAATGATTGTAAACGATATGATAGGGTATTATTATCATTTAAAAAAATCAATTAAAAAATTTAAACTAATTAAATAACAAAAATTAATATTAAAATAACAATTCGATTTCTCTTCTTATCATCCATCATATATTACCTAAAAAACAAAAAAATTAATCTAATAAAAAATAAAAACAATATAATCTTTTTAAAACAAGACTAATCTAACACATATCACGCAGATAAATTATTTAAAAAACAAACATAAAGAGTAATATTTATAAAGGCTATTTACTAAATTAAAATAAAATTCAAAATATTCAAATTTACCTATTCAAAATTAAATAAAATACTAGATCTAAGTCATTTTAAAAGAAAAAATAATATAAAAAATTATCTATATAACATAAAAGAAACATAAACATAAAATAAAAATAAAATTCTTTTACAATATAAATTTATGAAAAAATAATCTATTGATTTTTTATGACATAAGTAATTTAACACTATTATTTAATTATAATTATTCATTTCGTACAGAGCACGGGATAATATTCTATTATATATCGTATTGCCTAATCGTTTTTAAGCGCGGCAAACCATTTCAATGGCAAACGATATAACGGGACATTGTTGTCATTTTAAAAAAATTACACTTAAAACTTAAAATCAATTAAATAAAATCAGCATTATCATTTTAAAAAAATATCGGTTAAAAAAAATTAAAACCAATTAAATAAAATCTAATCTCACATATATCTTAATCACTCAAAATTAAAACAACATCCCAATTTCTTCTCTGATCAACCACTGTAACTTAATTTTTTATTAATCTAATATATATCAAACTCTAATCACCGTGATTTTACATGGTAAAAATTCCCAATTAAAAAAATAAAAATCATATCTAAATCTAACAGCCATGATTTTATTTTTTATAAATTGTTAGGTCTTTTACTCACGTAAACTAAATATAAACTTTAATATCTCAAATTTAACACAAGATATTTGGATCAAATAAAAAAATATGAAATAAGCATATCTATAAAATCTTTCACAAACCAATAATTATAACAAATACTAATAATTTTATATATGAAATCCCCATTAAGTATAATAAAACAATAATTTTTATCACTATTATTTAACATTATTTTTTTTTAATATTTTTTATCCCGTGCAGCACACGGGGAAATATTCTATTGTATATCGTATTACCCAGTCACTTTTAAACAGGACAAACCATTTCGATGGTAAACGGTATGACGGGACATTATTGTCATTTTAAAAAAATATCAGTTAAAAAAATTAACTGATTAAATAAAATCTAATCTAACATATATCTTAACCAATCAAAATTAAAACAACATCCCGATTCCTTCCCTTATCAACCACCGTAACTTGATTTTTATTAATCTAATATATATCAAAATCTAATCACTGTGATTCTATATAGTGAAATACTCAATTAAAAAATAAAAATCATATCTAAACCTAATAACCATGATTTTATTTTTAATAAATTGTTAGGTCTTTTACTTACCTAAACTAAATATAAATTTTAATATCTTACATTTAAAACAATATATTTGAATCAAATAAAAAAATATAAAAATAAGCATATATACAAAATCTTTCACAAACAACTAATTATAAAAGATCCTAACAATTTTATATATGAAATCCGTATTTAATATAATAAAAGAATAACTTTTATTATTATTATTTAACACTATTATTTCTTTATAATTTTTCATCCCATGCAGCTCGCCAGGCAGTGTTCTAGTATAATTTGATAACTTTCATTAAAATTTCAACAATATAATATTCAAAGTCGTTTTTTAGATAAAAATTAATAATATAACAAAAGATTAAATATCCATTATAAACATCGACTAAAATAAAATGTTTTCGTAGAATATAGAGATCATTATACTAACATGATTAATTATCAATATAAGATATAATTGTTTATATTTTTTCATAAAGTAATTTTATGAAAAAAAAAACCTTCTAGTTTTATTACAAGATTGATTATTTTCATCTCATAAATAATTATACATAAATTGTTAGATCTTTTTTCACTTTTTTTTAGGAAGAGGATTTTTAAATTCTTCACATTTAATCTCAACCGTTCAACTCGTAATCAGAGGCCTAAAATAAATTAGAAAGATTTTTTTTTAATTTAAATTATACGAAATTACCTGATTGTCTTTTATAAATTTTAAAACGACACAAATACCCTGTCATGTCATGTCGTTAGCCAGACCGTTTGTCATGCAGATGGTTTATCATCTGAATATTTTGTGTAATTATATATATAATGGATAATAGATTATATATATAATAGATTTTGATATATTTGGTTTAAAATAAGGGATAATTCTCTGGTAGTACCACTTGGGAGATTTTATTCCATGAAAATACCATCGAAGATTTTTAATTCCAATGAGATCCCAAATTACTCAATATACCCACACTGCCCTCCCTACTTCATCATCTTCTCAAGACAATTCCCTCGATGGCATCGACCAACGTTCTCCGTCGCGAATTCGTTGACTCAAGCCTTCGTCGTCGATGATATCCACAGTCAACCCATGGGGAATATTGATTACTGATTCTTCCTATCATATCCCTTTGGCTTTGTATGACATTCACGGTCAATCCATAGGGACTCAAGTCCTAAGCCCACGAACAGCCATGGCCGGTGCAATGTGAAAAAAACCCTCACTTAATGATTCTTCATATCATATCCTTTTGACTTCGACTCAACTCTATTGTATCAATTTGCTCGAATACGGATCGCTATATCTATTCAAGAGCCTAATCGAAGGAAGACGCCTAATTGACCCATATCACTTGCGAAAAGACTATATCTTTATGTTTGGCTTGAATGAGGAGAGGTGTGGTGATTTTGATCTCAATCTGATCAAGTTGATTTCGAGATGGATGTTCATGTTATAGATACATACAATACCAAGGTTCTCACAGATCTTCCTGTCGCACTAGTTTAATTGTTATTATATTGACTGTATCAGAATTTTCATGGTCCAATTGCCAAACAATAACGGACAAGGATGTACACAAAAATAAAAAAACCCATTTTGTCTTTAAAAAACTTTTAAAATTTTGAAAAAAAATTTAAAACCCTAAGAAAGAAAAGAAAACCCTAAAGAAAATAAACCCAGAAAATTTCAGTACGCCTAGTGAAAAACACATCATTTAATACACTTGTAAAAAAAAAGTAGTATATCTAATGAAAACACATCATGTAGTACGCTTGTACAAAAAAACAGTACGTCGAATAAAAATACATCATCTAATATGTCTGTGAAATAATAATAATAATAATAATAATAATAATAATAATAATAATATGCCAATGCAAAATATAGTACGTTAATATCGGTTTGTCAAGTAAAGAATGATCTATCATTGGTGAATGCAATCTAAAAAGACGTATTAGTTCAAGCGTACTAGTTCAAACATACTAATTTAGGCGTATTAGTATACCCGTGAAAAACGTAGTACGCCAACAAGGTAGTACTACGCCAACAAAAAAATCCATTTGTTTAAAATGTAATAAGCCTAGTGAAAAATACATTATCTAGTATGCCAGTGCAAAAACACCTCATGCAACACGTCTGTGTAAAAAAAAATAGTACGCCTAGTGAAACAAACATCATCTGTACGCATGTGCAAAAAAAAAAAAAAATAGTACGTCTATGCAAAATATAGTACGTCAATATCGTTTTGTCAAATAAAGAATATTCGATTTTAATACGTTAATCGGTTCGATTCGATTTTAAACCAAATAAATATTCGATTTTATTTTTGTAAATAAAAACCAAACCATTTATCAATCGGTTCGATAGGTTTCTATTTATCGATTTCGATAATGATTCTGTAATCGGTTCAGTCTACGTTTTAACAACCTTACTCATAATCCACGTTAAAAAATCTTAAGTATTCTATGATTGATAGATTATCCATACGAATGATCGGTATCATTATCTTTTTTTTGTTATTCTCTCCATCCCATATTAAATAAAATATTTTTTATTTATTTGGATCATTCTAAAAATTTCAGATATCAATCCCTTAATCTAAGAGTTAGAAGAAGAACGACGTTTAATAAAATACATATAAATTCAACATATATATAAATGAGCAAAATATTTTAGCATTGAAAAAATAGCATATCGATATCATTGTTTTCCCCTTCGAAAAGATAATTTTGCTAATCAATACAAAACTTTATCTTATAACTCGGGTATATTTTTACCATGCTACTATTTGATAATCACTACATAATATGAATTCCCAAAAACAACTGCAGTATACCTTGTGAGCAACTACATCAAAGTATTTACCATAACAAACACATCATCAACTTCCCTCGTGCTCCCTTTCCTCTTCTCCGATCCCATTCTCCTCCTTTCCCCTCTTCCCCCCACCAAAACCCCTAGAAAATTTCCCCAATATCCCAAAACCCTAGCGATCTCGATCGATTCCATCAATGGCGAGCGGCATCGACATGACCCTCGACGACCTCATCAAGCAAAGCAAGCAATCCAAACCCCCACGCTCTCGCCCCGCTTCCGCCGCCGCAGGGCCGGGCCCGATTAGACGTGATTTCAAGCGCCGGGCTCCTCGCCCATCCGCTGTACCGTATTCTGTTAACAAGGTGAGGGATCAATTGCATCACAGATTGGATTTTTAGGGGATTTGGGATATTTGCGGATTTGGGATTTTTAGGGATTTGCTGGATATTGGGGATTTGGGGAGTTTAGGGCTTTAGGGGATTTGGTTTTGGGGGAAATTTGAGATTTTTGGTGAAATTTGGGATTTCTAGGATTTGGGATCTTGTTTGGGATGTGTTGGATTTGATTGATTGATGGCTTGTTTGCGTTTTGTTTGTATAGGTGGAGGCTGTGCCAGAAGGAACATGGAAGCATGATTTGTTTGCGGCGCATGCTGCGGCGTATCCTGCTCAGGTTGCTCGTGCTTCTGCTATTGAGACGGGGACGAAACTCTATATCTCCAACTTGGATTACGGGGTTTCGAATGAAGATATCAAGGTAATTCTTGCACAAAAAACTCAGGTTTGGTGATTTGGTTATTCCATGGGAGACAAGAAGAATGTGAGATGTGTCCTTTGAGATTTGGCAATTGGAATGCTTGGCTGAAGTCCGATGCTTGTGTGTTTCATTGATGCCTACTTGTGTCCTTCGAGATTTGGCAAGAAGAAAACGGTTGTGAAGAACGTATTCATTGCCAGCTGTGTTCCTCTAGTTACGATTGATATCAAAGGTCACTTTTGTTGATGCTGATTAAAAGTTCAACTGAATAGATTAACAGTGCTCATCACTAAGACATTCCAAAGAAGAAATTGTTTAACAGTAGATGGTTGTTTGGACTTTTGATGCTATTACTAATTGTTCTATTAGAACATTGAGACTATAGGGACAATTGTTTTTTGTTTTTATATATTTCATTGTCACTGTCTGGGAAACCAGTGAGGCAAAGAATTACGAACCTCACTGTTGATGATAGTATAGGTTCCAAAATTTTGACTTCTTGTCTTTGGTATATGTTAGTTAAAACTTCATGCTCTCTGCTTTTGGTATTTTTCAGGAACTATTTTCAGAGGTCGGTGATCTTAAGCGCTGTGGCGTTCATTATGACAGGAGTGGAAGATCAAAGGTATAATTGAGTTGCAATAATGGGTCCTCAGTTCCTCACATGGATTGCTTCTGTAGTGCCAATGTTAAGAAGGATTTGTACTCTTAGGGAACGGCTGATGTAGTTTTCTCGAGGAGAGCTGATGCCTTGGCTGCTGTGAAGAGATATAACAATGTTCAACTGGACGGCAAACCCATGAAAATCGAAGTTGTTGGAACTAACATTGCAACTCCTGCTCCTGTACCTGCATTTGTTGGTGGTGGTGCGGTTCAGAATGGTGCACCAAGAAGGTATGACCCTAATTTACCGTCACCCCAACTTTTCTGTAACTTTTATGGATGTGGTATTAGTATATTGGAGTGTTCTACATTTGTTAGTCGCCTTTAACCAACTATTCACTGAATCACTGGATATTTATGAGGACTGATGAAAAAGTTTTGGATTGCAATGGCGTGATTGGTGTGCTCTTCACACTATAAAAGCAAAAGAGAGAATAAGTGGATCGTTGGCATAAGCACTATTACATGATTATTTCATTTTGAAAATTTAAGAGCCTTGGCTAAACAAATTAATTTTTTCAGTTCACATTTTTGGTTCTGGAGGTGTTTGAGAAAGGATCAGATTTTTTATGCTGCTGTTAGAAGTGGTTGATACAGCAACAGTGCAAACTACCATTTTAGGCCTTGGGTTCTTTGGCTACAGTGTTCTGTTCCCATCCATATAGTCTTATCCAAGGGAGCTGATGTTATTTGGACGGCATCTCTTCTCTGGTTTCCACTATCCAATGTATGAGTGGTTTTATGTGCTAAGAGGATTACTGGTATTGTGTTGCGTCTGAAGATATTGAGGATTCATTTGAGTGGCATATTCAGCTTGTTACAGGGGATTTTTTATGTTCTTAGATGGTCTGCGGCATGCCTTTGTGTCCTTAGTTGTGGGAACAATTAGACTGTTTGCAAACATATTAGTGTTGCTGCCGCTGGAATAAACATTGGGAATTCCGTCCCAACTTCCAAGTGTCGATATCATGAGTTATATGTGTCAGCCGCCATCCAGAATATGGTACCCTTTTTGGCATCCCATGATCATAACTGGAAAGCAATGCTGGGAGATAGAATTGTAGACAGGGTCAGGGTGTCACCGTTCTTCAGATCTGATGGCCATAGGCAAAAGTTGCTGTCTGTTTCAATGGGATTAATTCACTTCAAGTATTTCTGGGCTCCCTGATGAAAACATGTCCGACTTCAAGTTTTGGAGTTGGAGATGGAAGGGTTACAATGATTCTTGGCCTAACAATCGATGAACTTGTGTGGTTTATATATTTCCAATACTGCACATCTCATTCCATGGTGCGGGAGTCAAAGAGGTTGGTTGGTAATAAAAGTTGCATATTTTGTGATTAATATCATTTTCAACTCTCTTTTTTCTTGGCTAGGGTTTAACATTTTAGTAATTTTTGTTTTTCTCCATCTCTTTGGCTCTTTCATTGCATGGTTTGTATCGATGAAAGCACTTGTGATCCACTTCGAAGAGAAAGCTAGCCAATAGTAGTCTAGATAGTTTGACCTATGGTATATCGTAAACTGATTGTACTAGAAGGAAAACAATGATAGTTTTTGTATGATTTATGTGGTTTTTGTTCGTTGTTCATCATTTGTCTATCACCTCTTTGTTGTGTGACAACTGATTTCTGTTTTTGTCCAATGCAATCCATAGCCTCTTGGATACTTGCTTAATTTCGTTTTGCCTTGGAATTCGGTCTTTTTCTTTCACTTCTGCATTATTGTGAAGATTGTCAATCTAGCATTACTGTCATATGATGCAGCGGCCGAGCAAGGGGACGTGTCTCTGGACGTGCTCGTGGCGGTGGCAGCCGTGGGGGTCGACGGGGAGGTCCTGGTGGAGGAAGAGGCCGAGGCCGTGGGGAGAAAGTCTCTCTCGAGGATCTTGATGCAGAGTTGGAGAAATATCATGCAGGAGCAATGGAAACAAATTGATGGTGTGCTTTTGGCCGCCCTTTGGTCTACTATCCTATCTGTGAACTAGACATGTAGCCCAAGTCGCTGCTTGATTGCTCGAAATTTAGTTCTCAGTAGTATAGGACTTGTTCCTTCTTCAGTCTTTTTTATGTTGCTTAAAGCATGCTGGTGACTTTTCTTTGCTCATCGTGTGTGGTGTGCATTCTGGATCATACTTTATGTCATGAATAATCATCTGTCTATCTCTACTCTGGATCATCGAAGTGGTTCTGCATCGTCGAATGCTATGGGGGATCTGTTCTATTGCCGTGAGCTTTGGAGGACCCAAGTATGCTTGACCGAAGTTCTATTTTGAATAGAAGCAGCTCATCCGGCGCGGGTGTTTCAATTGATGGCGCCCAAAGTTGGCTTCTGGATTGTTGTCTTGAGAGATTCTGATTCATGGCTTTTCTTTGTTTCGCTTCTTCGGTGGTTCTTTATTATTAGTTACCTGGAGCAAGGTTTTCGACATTTATTTGCTCTCATTGTTCTTTGGTCTCGATTTGAGTTAGATTTATGCAGAGTTCTAGCGTGCACCTGCTCGTGTTCATGTTTGTCGTCGTCATTATTTCACGGCTAGGAGGCGCATCATGGCTTATAAACTGGAGAATGAGTGCTGTGCTTCCTGTGAGGAATTTTGAACTGTGAGGTTTTGAGTCAATTTGATCGGTTTGTAAAGTTTGATTGGTTCGGTTTTTCTCTGTATATACGTCCTAGTGAACTCGCGGTGATGCTTGTGATCATTTTTATGTACTACTCCAGTAATCTTTACGGTACTGAGTTATACCAGTGATATCAAAGTGTCGTGTTACTCCATAGGTAATGGTTTTTCCAATGTCTGATATTTATCTAAAATGTCAAAATAATTGCTCAGTAATTTGGTACAGAGGGAGGATATGATGTTTTTTAATGTTTCACAAAAATTATAATATTTTCTTATGTATAAATCTTATTCAAACAATATCTTTTATTCTATCATATCAATTCATTGTATTATCATTTTTTGTTTTTTTTATTCTCTTTCATCTCACACAACAAGAAGGATAAATAAATCATTATGTATAAATTCAACAAACACCTAACTGTTATAATAGAAACATTTACGTCGGATTAACTTATTCGAAAGATAATTATTGAAATTAATATAAATACAAATCTTATTTTTATATTAAATTAAGTCTGATCGTTTCCGTAATATGCATTATGTTGAAGTACGTAACTTACGTAACTATTGATGTTTCACAATAAATTTATAAAAAACAATATTTGAACATCATTGCACGCGTATGAAACTTTATATCAATATGCATGAAAAGTCAAAATATTTCAATATTTTCGAGACGAAGAAAATATAAAGAACCGTGAAAATTGAGGATATTGATGTCGTAGAGGTTGACATTTTTGAGCTTTTGGGATATGATGTAGATTTTGTTTTATTTGTTAAAGATATTGTAATGTGAATATATAGTTTTTAATTATAAAAAGATCAAACCCAAATTCAATCCAATCAACAATAATATCCTTTTTTCTTATTAAAAAAAAAAAAAAAAGCAATCGTACCTCTTCTTTATGAAATCCCTCACCTCACTCGAGACCACTTGTTGCCATAAGATGCTGAGTTCTGTTTTTTTGTTTTACTTCATCTTTTTTCCAACTTCAGAACTACTGCTATCTTGTTTTTTTTTCCGTGGCATTCTCCTATGGAATTTGTTGAGCATAGATTATCATCGAGATCTTACATTCGACTAGTCGTATACTCAACTAACAACACAAGTGGTTTGACATAAGTCGCTTGCTTGTATACACTTTGTTACCATTTTATTACAACACAAATAAATGCGTAAAATAAACGATACAAAGATTTAGGTTGAAATTTTTGTTGGAGAAAACCACAGACGGTTGTAGTCCCCAAGGAAGAAATCCACTAGTCAATTGAAAAAATACAAAAAGAACAATACGAATATCAAAAACTGATAACAACTAACTAAACATCCTTATTTTAATATGTTTAGTATGTTTATACACATCAAAAGCTCCCTGCAAGAAGGAGAGCACTAAATATGCTTCTGCCTATATATGCAAAGGTTGCCCACTTTGCTATATATAGTCATAGGTTTCGTCTACCCATTGAAAGCATAAGACAACATGTAGGCCATTGCAATCTTGACCGATTTGCTGCTCTTTCACGCGTGATCAACCACGCCGGCACACAATCGAAGAGAAGAAGGTGCACGGCTCCGCGTAATTTACAGTCACATCAACACTCTTCGTATTTCTTGGAAAAAACGAGACCATGTTTTGGAAATGCTTAAAATCCTGAAAATACTGTGAAAAAGCTTTGATGAGATCTTGAAAAACATGTACACATGGCATAAGATAAACAAACTTTGGCGCGAAGCAACTACCTAATTGCTCATCAAATTCTACGACTTCGTAGATACCTGATGGTTGTCCTGAGTTGATAATTGTTCAACTTCATTTTCTATCTGTTTCAACTCCGTGATCAGACCGCTCATGCAAAAGCCTAACGACCTCAAACTCATCTGGATATTCTTTTTCAGTCCTGCATTTGGCTCTGCTTCAGTGTTCTTGAATATGTTGCTGGAGTGTTGCGCGAAAAAAACTAGAATATCTTCTGCATCAGCCTCATATAAGCTTGAGATCTTGAGTTGTTTGCTTTGTGTTGGCTTACCCGTCTCCAGGTCCCATGCCTCTTCTCTCGCGTTCTCATTTTCTTCTTGTCCCTTGGACATTATTGTGGTAACTTCCTCAAGGTATTGTAATGAAGAAGATATCTTCGTCTTGAATATCTCAACTTCAATGCTTATTTGCTCTGCGTCAGCATCCCAAGAGGCACGCATCTCCTGCTGTCCTTGAATGAGAGACACAAACGCGCACACCAAGAAACCCAGGAGGTCTGTAATTCTTATGATAGACTGAAGCTGCACACGGTACCAATCACCTGGGAAAGGCTTAAACCAGAGGCTCGGTTCCACCTTGGCTTCGTCTATGAACTTTGACAGTTCCTCTATCATGTTTTGGAGTACTTCTGTTTTTCGTGCCCAAGCAGATGAACTTAGGTTCGATTTCGGGCTAATATGGAGATCCAAACTATCGATGAAGTCTCTTAGTGTCCCGAAACACTGCAACAGATGCACCCTTGCCAAATGCGCTGCTGTATCAGGTTGAAGGAGGAATTCGACCATCAGGAAGCAGGATAATCCAATGAAAGCTTCAGCCAATCTAGCGATTGCAAATTCGCTAGAAGTCCCCAAGTACTTCCTGCCTAAGATCAGGAGCGCCCCAATTATTGCTGTTGTGCTGCCCGCTTCACCGTATGTCTTGCTATGCCTCAGGAAACTTGTGAAGATGATCCAAGGGAGAAGAGATACGAGCCTTAGCACGGAGTTGTGGAAGACAAAGCAAGCAAGAACTGCATAAACAGAACCAAGAGCTGTGCCTTGTGCACGAGCGTTGACTATTGTTAATGTTGCTTGTCTTCCGGATACCAGGCCTATGGCGATGGCGAGCCCTGACCAGTATCCGTTCTCCTTGTTGTAGGATAAACCTAGCAGCACTGATAGTCCAAGGGAAAGTGAGCACTTGAGTGCAAAGATGATGCTTTCGTGATTCAACGAGATCATGCTGCCTAGGATAGTTTTCAACCAGGAACATGATTTAGCGGATTTCTCCACAGGCATGACCTGTCCTCGTTTGCTGGCAGGAAAAGTTGGGTATCCGTTGAGATTCTTCATACAGAAGAACAGAAAGTTTATCGGACAACTTTGGTGCATTGGACCATTGTGGATGGATAGCTCCGCCTTGGCGGGATGTTCTGCTGTAGGTTGTACCATACTTGAGGCGAGGAACCGGTGCGAGTTCTTGATACCTTGGATTCTTCTGTCTATTATTTCCTTTATTCTGCTTATGTCATCCTTGACCTGTTGATCAACTGATAAGTCTGGATTCCTGGAATATGCAGCTGATGCCATGGCGATTCCTCTCAGGGTGGTTTCGACTTGCTTTAGCCCGTTTGTCAGAGACTCAAAACTGGGAGAGAATAAGTCGATGATGGACCTCTCCCATCGCATACCATTCTGTAAAACACCAAATCCGTGAACTTATCAATTTGGTAAACTCAAGCTGGGAAAAAAAAAAAAATCTCATGTTTGTGTGAACCTAAGCTGCAAGCAAGTACCTCGCAGTTCTTGATGCTTTGAAGGATCCTTGACGTTGCTTCGTGTTGGTCTAGAGTTTTGGTACTCGCTGATTTCTTATCATCTAGGAAGGGCTTGAGGTCAATGTTTAGCCTTTGTGAAGCGTTCTCGGCATACAATGTGCACTGCTTTCTGACCTGTGGTAAAGGTAAGCATAACTTATAAGTTCAGAGGACATGTTAAAAAAAAATATAGCAAGAAATAATTAAGACTCCTAAGGAAAGTTGTGTGCTTTGGTCTCTGGCTGTAGGACAGTGGATGAAATACCTCATATGTAGCGAGGCGAGGGAGTGGAAGCAGAGAAGCCAGGACAGCAGCCAAAGCACCAGTAGCAGTGCTCGCAGCTACGTGTAAAGGGTGCTTGATTATATCTGTCTGAGCACCATGTACAGCAGCGCCAACATAAACCACGACGATCTGGCCAAAGGCTAGTTTCTTGGACATCAGCGGAACATGCTTCAACAATGCCACTCCCAAAGCAGAGATAGCAACCGCTGATGCCGTGACATTGAGACTATTACTGAGTCGAGCTGGCCCAACGAGCCATAGACTCGCCATCGAGGGGCCTACAACAAGACAGGTTGCAATAATAGCCTCCCATGTTCCATGCAAAGCGTCTCCCAAGTTGGCTTCGGAGACTAAAAGCACTGCTGTCATATAAGCAAAGGAAGGATATGATATTTGGTGGCGGATCTGGGATGGGCCGTAGAGGCTGGTGCAACCAACAATGGCGCACGCTGTGGTGATTTGGAGAGAGGATCTTAGGTGGTTCAGCCATATAGTGTACATACTATGATCCGGGGGCAACCCCAGGGTTCTCGCTAATCAATATGTGTAGATGAGACAACGACGATGAAGGAAGTGAACGGTAGCTTCATAACGATCCCCGATATATATAGGTACCTAGTTGAGTTCAAGTATATGTTTCCTTTCTCGATGGCCGCTACATTTGGCATGTGGGGTGCAAAAGTGTATGCATGAAGTACCACAGAATAGTATTGATGCTTACGCAGGCCATACTGATGTAAATAATATTATTAGGAATCTCATTGTTATTTTGAATTCGCTCGTCATTTTGGAAGGCATGCATCTTCATTTGGGAAACGAACAAAAAACGTCGATCATCATCTCGGGGATGATGTTACGTGTTTACGGAGCTGTACTGCGAGCGCAGAGCAAGATGATGTTATGATTAGTGCTGCATTTGCCAATGTGTACCACAAGAGGTATAAAGAGCTAGTTGTCAATAATTAGAGAACCTTCAATCTATATCAAGAATATGAACCATGGTGGAATATTAGTATGGGCATATTTTTGACTAAAGAGAATACAACATGGCTTATAATTTCTGTTCAGGGTTTTTCTTGGGCCATTGTTGAGCATTTCGGAATCCGATTATCGTTTTGCATTTCGTAACTTGCAGTTTAAAGTACATGGTTCCTGTTATACGTTCATACATCATAAACACAAGAAGCATGTATCCAAAGCCGATGTTTCTTCTAGAGTAAAATTGTTGATTTGAGTAACCACATCAAGAGAATTGTAGATTATGAACTCGCTTTTTCACAGATGGTTAAATGTACTGTCATTTAAATGACATGGGTTTACACTGTGTAATTCCAAATAAGCCACGGTCATGGCCTAAAACATTAGGCAACATGGTCGATTTTGGCATTATTCTGTTTAATTTTACTCGAGCAATTACATGTAGTATGGACATAGCATCAGATGTCACATGTCGCGCATCAAACCAAGAAGATGATGCATAAGCTTATAGAGAACAATATGTTAACCTAAGAATTCTCCCTTCGACTCAATTCCTTCACCACTTTCCCGACCTCTTTCGTCTCTGATACTAGACTTTTCATACAGAATCCTATACAGCCCAAGCAGAGCAGCACTTTGTTCCTGTCTTCGGCATTTTCAGCAACTCGACGGCTCTCCATCAGCTCCCTTGAATGCTGCAAGAATGTATCGATTATGTTCTCAAGCTCTTCCTCGTCTGCACTTGTGATGCTGAACCTCTTGCTACCTTGTGGACTCCCAGTCTCAATATCGTTGGACGAGGTCCCAGCTTCTTGCTTCTTCTGATCACCTGAACTCGGCTTTGTCGATGTCTCCTCTTGAAGATACTTCAATGAGGAGCAGATCTTTGTCTTGAAAAGCTTGATGTTGATGCATATTTGCTCGGTGTTATCTTTCCATGTAACTCCGGCTTTTTTCAGCTCTTCTGATAACAACTCAGTGGCAGATGCAGTGAATGACAAGAGATCGACCATTCTCGAAATAGAGCTTAGAAGCAAGGCGTAGTTATCGCTTGGAAATGGCTTGAACCAAAAGTTAGGTTCCAACTTGGCTTCCCTTATGAATTCCTTTAGAGCGACGGTCTTCTTTTGCATCTTCCTCTTCGCCTCCTCTAGTGGTGGATGTGATTGGCTCAACCCAGTGGTTTTGATAGCCACAAACTGTTCCATGAAGTCCTTGATCACGCCAAAGCAGAGTGAGACTTGTTTCTTTGAAAGAGTAGCTGCTCGACGAGGCTGGAGGAGTACCTCGACTAGGAGGAAGCAGAAGAGCCCGATGCATGCCTCAGTCATCCTTTCTATGCCAAACTGAGATGGTCTTCCATATCCGACCCTTCCCAGAATAACGAATGCTGCAATGATGGCAGAAATGCCACCGGCCTCACCGTAGCTCTTGCTGTGCCTGAGGAAGGTTGTGAAGATGATCCACGGGAGGAGGAACGCCAACCTAAGGCTGGCGAACTTATGACAGACAAAGTAGCCAAGGATCCCGTAAATAGACCCAAGTGCAGTACCTTGAGCACGAGCATTCGCTCCCGAGAACGTTGCTTGTCTCTTGGTGGCAAAGCTGATTGATATTGCCAAACCTGACCAATACCCTTGGTTTTTGTTGTATGTCAATCCAAGGAAAACAGCAAGGCCGAGGGAGAGTGACCACTTGGTAGCTAACAAGATATCCTGGCGACGAGGAAGCCAGTGCTTCAGCCTCATTCCCCAGCCAGGCTTTTCATCTTCCATTAATAAGGACTTCTGATGATCATCATCCTTGTTCAGGGCAGAAGAAGAGTCCCTTTTAAGGTACTTTGTGCAGAAAAGGAAAAAGGACATGGACAAGTGCTGCATAATATCAAGGGACAGAGGCTTCTCTGCGTCGTTCTTTTGATTCTGATATGGAGCTGTCGGAGCTGAGAACGGCAACAAAGTTTTGATCTGGGCAAACTTTTGGGTCAGCTGTTCTGCTACGGCCTTCATCTCGTCCTTCACCTGTTGATCGATTGAGTCAGATGGGATTTGGGACCTAGAGGCCGCTATCGCCATCTCCATCCCTCTTAGTGTAACTTCGACTTCCTTTAGGCTGTCCGATGGCTGCCTGTACCCACGCCCTGTCAGCCTCAGGTGTGGAACTTCCCATAGCACACCATCTTGGCATTTTTGTATGTTCTGCATCAACTTGGCTGCGGATTCTCCTAGTGTCTTGGCTTCAGCAGCTAGTTCTAATGCTTCTGAGCTTTCTTCAGTTATCATCGCCTTCATGAAGAGATTCATCCTCCGTGTGGCATTTTTCACATATGATTTGCACTTGTTTTTCACCTGCAAAGAGCAAAGAAAAACCATTTAGCAACTCGTTATTGCTTTGCTCAACTTTAGCATATGAAAATCCCAAAATGCACTGTCCTAAAAGGGGAAAAAAGAAAAACAAAAAACAGTGAAGTGAGTTGAGGCATCAAAAGAACTTTAAAAAAATCAAACTGCTAAGGCCGTGAGTTAACTTTCATGTAAACGGTGTAAGTACCTCAAGAGTAGCCAGGTGAGGAACAGGAAGCGACATAGCAAGGACAGAAGCTACAGCACCAAGCGCTGTACTGGCTGCAATATGAAGTGGTCTCATCACTATTCCTGATTCAGGACCTTCAATAGCCGCACCAACATAGACCAGAACCAACCCACATAGCGCAATCCTCTTGGACAACAATGGGAGGAACCTTAACGGCGCCACAACAAAGGTCCCCAGTGCCACGAATACTGCAGCCAAGATAGAATTCAGGTGTTCCAGTTGCACGAGCCATAAGCTAAGCATTGATGCCCCTGCCACGAGACATATGCCAATGAAGGCATGCCATGTACCACACAGAGTATCGCCTAGTGTTGTTTCCCATACAATCAGTGTTGCAGTCATATATGAAAAAGATGGGTATGCTACGCACTTTCGGACCTCCGGGGGACTGTATAAGGCCGTACATCCCATTATCGCGTATGCTAAGGAAATCTGAAATGCAGCGAAAAGCTTCACTTTCCACACCAAGATGCTTCTTTTCCCTGCCATTATATTTTGCAATGACTCAGTTAAGAACTACAACAGCACTCTCACTTTGTTTTGTTTGATACAAAGCTTGCTTCACAGCTGAATCACACCAATGTTGGGATTCTTGCAATGGAATAAAATCTTAGTCTGTCAAATATAAAGAGGGGGAGTCACCTCAAGAGCAGAGGAATTACCTTTTGGACCGAACTACGGCAGCTATGATATCAAGCTCCTACTATGGTTTTGCAGTAGCCATGTGACATGTATGGAGCATGATGCTCATGGTTTACGTTTGATAGTCGATAACAAAATTGTTCTTCGATACCTGAAAGAGATGCATGTATGAATGACAAACGCAGATGAGTGTGTCAATGTTGGTGTTTTAAAAGATACCAAGTTGGCGATTACGCACATGTTTTTACCTTAAAGCATCTTCCCTTCCTTTTGTGAGAAGTAGCTTGTCAAAGTCTCATGAAAACATGCTTCATCACATTGCGAAAACCATGTTGAAAATGGAAAAAAGTAAAGCAGCAAATTCCTGTAAAAGATAAATAATCCAATTCAGGAAATATGTTCAGAAACAAAGAACCGACGAAAGAAGCAAAAGGAAACAAGGAATGAATATGCAACACTAATAAACCAGAGGAGCACTCATAAGTGACTTAATAATAATAATTTACCAAGAGATGCCGAAAATATCCTAAACTATCAAAACTGAAAGAATAAAACTAATTCCTTTCTCAATTCAGAATATCACACTGCTGATGAAATTTACATAGGAAGTTTCATGGCTTCATCCTAGTTGTGAATCTGCATCAGAGTGCATCAGTTTAGTTGCACACATATCTCAAGGCAAGTTTCATTTTAATATATCCAAATATGGAGAATAAGATACGCTTTCAGATCCACGCATTTGCCACGATATATCATAGAATTGCTAATCAGAATTTGCCCACAAAATCACTAATATGCGCATCTACATTCATAATCTAGAATTCAACAGTTGACGAACTGTTTGTCCTGGTTTAACTGTTTATTCTGTTCTTTCATTCTTGGATCAACATGGATCTACCGGAGGACACAGCGGCCCTTAGACGGGCTTAGAATACCTAGTTATACGGCGCACACTTTACACATCACGTGATAACCAAAACCACAGGAATATAGAGTATTCTAAAACGGAACACGCTGCATGTAAATAAACCTTACGTTTTTATCTGCAATCTCCACGAGTTTCTCGCTAAAGGTTTGCTTCTCCTACTTTACCTAGATTACTTCAAACTTCCTCCATTTTTTTTAGTCGACTTCAACACCTTAGCCAACTTGCCTACAGAAGTGTTTCTTCATATCCTATGTACTTCAAGAATCCAAAATACCCTTTTCCCCTCAGATTCTTTCCCTCTCTCCTACACCGATGGGTGCATAAGCTTTTGCCTCACAAGTCAAGAACCACACTATCACACGCTGACGCTGCACTATGCTCCCTTGAGAAACCCAAATACCTCATCAAGAGTAAATTCACATTAGCAGAACGACTGCACTTAATAAATTTAATCGCTTGCACTTGGTAAGTTAAGCTATTATATCTAGAACACAAGTGCTAAAAAAAATTAAACTCTTTCTGTCGGGTGTGAAGATTTAGAATAGCTTAGGCTCTCCTCCAACTCAGGTAGATAGACAAGCAAGGCACCAACAAAAAAAAAGTATCATCATGACACAAGCTAACTTAGTCGAAACAAACTTGAACCTGTTGAGCGAGGATATCAAATGGAGCTTCTAACAAGTAATAACACTCCTCTAAATCCCAGTTTCAACTTGTGGCAGAATTTTCACAACCCTTTTGCTGCCCTAGAGTGACCTAAAAAAAGAATATCCCATGCCCATGCCAAAGGAAACTTAGCATGCTAGCTAATTCTATTCTATGGTATGTAGCAGTGGAGAAAGTGCACCTGTGTCTTGGCCGGCTATAGTAGCAACTTGCCTGATGATTCTGTTGTTTTCAGATTTTCCCTTTGTTTCCTTTTTTTATGTTTTTGGTCAAGGAAGTCGTTTTCGAATGTAAGGATACTACCATGTTTCCATGGTGAAAACATGCCTGAAACAATACGAGAAACAACAGAATAAAGTACACGTAACAATAAGAACTAGCTTTCTATGAAGATAAAATCTAGTTCAAAGAATACCGAGATCTTTGCAAAATTTAATTAAAATAGCTCTATACTTCTCTAGTCCCAACTCTACATCACCATGCACTCACGAGTTGGTAATCCAAACTCATGATACAGAATAATATTTCTAAACCTTCTACCTTGCAGTCTTCATTACAATTGGTTCCTAAATTTGATATCACGGTGTGACAATAGCATAGTCACGAATTCAAATCCAACGAACCTTATCCGTTCCGCACACGGTACACATAATGTGTTTTCCACACTCTCAGATCTGTCACAATACAAATAATATTTGAGCTTGAAGGATTTGTATCATGGCAGAGGAGTGTCCAGTTAAAATCCAATGACTGAGATTTATTAAACAAAACCAATCAAAGGTTATGATAAATTACTCATGTTATAATTTGAATCATACATTCTTGGATTTTAATCTCAGCCATTGGATCCTAAACATTCTATCAAAAGTTCAGAGTTTCCAGTAGAGCGGATACCTCAATTCGAAACAAAATCAAAGCAAGCGAACAAGCAATTCACACACAATCAAATCAATCACACACAAAGCCACCACCATTGACATACAGAATTAACTTAATTTAAAAAACGAAGAAGGATAAGTTTCCACTCACAATAATTCACACGAAGACGAATTTCCCCGACGATTTAAACCAATCAAACATTATCCAACAATGGCGACCTCGATCCTTGATGTTCCGGTTCCGGTTCCGGTGAGATCTTCTCCGGCGGAGATCGCGGTCAAAGATGAGACGCCGGCGGTGGTTGAGCCAGAACGGATTTGGCGACGCCATCGACGCCGGCGATGAGATGACCGGAAACGATGGGGCTGGAGAGCACATTGATGTGCAACTGCCACCTCCCATTTGTTTGGTCCATGGGCTGTGTCAGTGTACTTGGGTTCAAGCCTGAGGCCCAAACTTGATGGGCCGGCCTACAAGCAAAGCCCAATGAAGTTCAGTCCAAATGCTCGACACGGCCCCCGCGACTCGGTTACAAAAGTTCCTCTTGTTTCTCAAAAGGAAATGACATAAAACCCCTCCAATGTTAAGCATGTTGCACATGAACCTCCTTTCTTAGGAAACAAGTAGAAAACCCCTTGCACTTTTGGCACTGTTTCCATTTATTTGAAAACCTAACCTTTATCGTTTTGCTAAATTCCACACCAACCACTCCATCAACCTCCTGCCATCCTCTTGTCCTCTCATTTATCATCTCATTCACTCATCTCACCAAACATCACCGAATTCAATGCAGTTGTCCATTCTTCTCATTCATCATTCATAAGAAAAGTTTAAAAAACAAAGCTTTGTGTCTCCCTTTTTCTTATGAGGTTCGATCTGCAACGAAGGGAAAAGGGGAACAAGCAAGTTCATCCAAAGGTATGTTATGTTATCACTGTTTTTTGATTAATGTTAGATCTATGTTACATCTAAATCGAAACTCATCCTCGCTCTTGACATTATTGCAGATGGGATGGTATTCCGAAACTCCAAAATGGTTTATAATCAAGATGCATTTTGGTGGTAAGATGAGATGGTTCTCAGATATTGAGTATGATGGTGGTTGGGTCGAAGAAACCAATCCTATGGACCCTGATTGTTTATCAATGATAAGCATCAATGATATTCGCCAACAGTTTTACTCTACAAAAACTGGAGATCCAATGGATGCTAAATTTTGGGGTAAGAGAGGTGATGAACCTGTATTGGAGGATAGTATTTGGCCATTGGATTCTGATGATTATTTAGCTGACTGTTTTGATTACTTCAAACCAGGTTACATATTTCATGTTTATGGTCAAGTGATAGGTTCATCCCTAACTGTCATTAGTCCTAAAGGATACGTTTTGTATAGGCAACACAATATGAATCCATCTTGTTCTAGGCAATTGTTCTTAGAAGATGAAGCACCAGCAGTTCAGGGTGCTGATAACATAGCATGGGAAGAAAATGATGTTGATATAGCTCTGGAAGAAGAAGATGATGTTGATATAGCTTTGAAAGAAGGAGATGATGTTGCTCAGGATAATGACAGCAATGTATTCTCAGTTCTTTCATTTGTTGATGATGGGAATGCAAGTGATGAATGAGATGATCATGAAGATGATGCAGGGAAAAGTGATCATGACGATCAAGTACCAAATGAAATGGATGATGATCCAGCTCCTTACTCACAAAAGGAGGATGGAATGTGGTATTCTAATGTGAATGATGATTTCTCTATGAGGGTGACAAGGTCAGAAGATTCAATGATGGAGACATCGAGAATCCACAGCTTGAGGTTAGAATGATGTTTAGATCCTGGATAGAATTCA
Source organism: Drosera spatulata (assembly GCA_035668315.1). Classification (NCBI taxonomy): domain Eukaryota; kingdom Viridiplantae; phylum Streptophyta; class Magnoliopsida; order Caryophyllales; family Droseraceae; genus Drosera; species Drosera spatulata. The sequence goes on from JAOVYX010003058.1 coordinate 27,939, forward strand.
GGCAAGCCTTAGTTAATTTTAACCTTGCTGCGGGTTTAACATCCATTATGTGAACAATAAAACAAAAAAAAAAAAACAACCATATGTGCCAAGGTATATCCTGATCAGTTGAAATGAAAGAGTAGTAGAAGGGTTTTTGAAATAAATTCAGCATCACAGGCTCAATCTACCATTGAATCACAGTCATAGACTCAAGAAAACGAGGAGTACTATAAGCGGAGAATACATGCTTCTTTTGTCAACGGGTCTGCTTTTAAAATCAAGTCTTTTAATAATAACCACACCTGTGATAGTGTAATACCTCAAAGAAATGCTTAAATGGTTTGATAGTACTACCTATACTAACAAGGTGCATCTTCCTTTTCGGTAACCCATCACTTTAGAACTCCGCAGTTAAGCGTGCTTAACGCGGAGTAATGCTGGGATGGGTGACCTCCTAGGAAGTTTCTCAGGACGTATGCGAGTGAGACCAAAACGCACTGAAAGGACTAGTGTTGGTATGTGGGGCCAGTTGTCAGCCTGACGAGTGATTCTTGGTGACGTTCCGGTAGCAAGGATTTGATCGGGACATTACAGTATGGTATCGTGTGTTGCACTTGTGGACAAGAGGTTCAGGTCAGCCGCCTAGCGGGGGAAGGTTCTAGGGTTGTGTGTCGTGCTTGAAGACGCAACGAGGACGTTGCGTTCTTTAAGTGGGGCTGTATGTAATACCCCAAAGAAATGCTTAAATGGTTTGATAGTTCTTGGTGACGTTCCGGTAGCAAGGATTTGATCGGGACGTTACAGTATGGTATCGCGTGCTGCACTTGTGGACAAGAGGTTCAGGTCAGCCGCCTAGCGGGGGAAGGTTCTGGGGTTGTGTGCCGTGCTTGAAGACGCAACGAGGACGTTGCGTTCTTTAAGTGGGGGTGTATATAATACCCCAAAGAAATGCTTAAATGGTTTGATAGTTCTATCTATACTAACACGGTGCACCCTCCTTTTTGGTAACCCATCACTTTAAAACTCCGCAGTTAAGCGTGCTTAACGCGGAGTAATGTTGGGATGGGTGACCTCCTGGGAAGTTTCTCAGGACGTGCGCGTGAGGCCAAAGCACACTGAAAGGACTTGCGTTGGTCTGTGGGGCCAGTTGTCAGCCTGGCGAGCGGTTCTTGGTGACGACCCGGTAATAGGGATTTGGCCGGGGCGATACAGTATGGTATCAAAGCAACCCTACGATCGCGTGGTGGACCTATAGACAAGGTGTGTTAGCTGCCTAGCTGGGGAACGTTCTGGGGCCGTGTGTCATGCTTGAAGTCGCAACGAGGACGTTGTGTTCTTTAAGTTAGGGTGTATGTGATATCCCAAGGAATGCTAAAATGGTTTGATAATACTATCTATACCAATAAGATGCACCTTCCTTTTCGATAGCCTATCACTTTAGAACTCCACAGTTAAGCTTGCTTAACACGGAGTAATGCTGGGATTGGTGACCTCCTGGGAAGTTTCTCAGGACGTACGTGAGTGAGGCCAAAGCGCACTGAAAGGACTAGTGTTGGTCTGTGGGGCCAGTTGTCAACCTGACGAACGGTTCTTGGTGACGTTCCGCTAGCAAGGATTTGACCGGGATGTTACAGTATGGTATCAGTGCAACCCTGCGACCGCGTGCTGGACTTGTGGACAAGAGGTTCAGGTCAGCCGTCTAACGAGGGAAGGTTTTAGGGCTGTGTGCCGTGCTTGAAGACGCAACGAGGACGTTGCGTTTTTTAAGTGCGGATGTATGTAATACCCCAAAAAAATGCTTAAATTGTTTGATAGTACTACCTATACTAATAAGGTGCACCTTCCTTTTCGGTAGCCCATCACTTTAGAACTCCGCAGTTAAGCGTGCTTAACGCGGAGTAATGCTGGGATGGGTGTCCTCCTAGGAAGTTTCTCAGAACGTGCACGAGTGAGGCCAAAGCGCACCGAAAGCACTAGTGTTGGTCTGTAGGGCCAGTTGTCAGCCTGACGAGCAGTTTTTGATGACGTTCTGGTAGCAAGGATTTGGCCGGGACGTTACAGTAATCCCAACATTACTCCATGTTACGGTAAGCCTGAAAAGAGCAACCCTGCGACCGCGTGCTGAACCTGTGGAGAAGAGGTCCAGGTCAGCCGCCTAGCGGAGGAGGTTCTGGGGCTGTGTGCCGTGCTTGAAGACGCAACGAGGACGTTACGTTCTTTAAATGGGGGTGTATGTAATACCCCAAAGAAATGCTTAAATGGTTTGATGGTTCTACCTATACTAACAAGGTGCACCTTTCTTTTCGGTAGCCCATCACTTTAGAACTCCGTAGTTAAACGTGCTTAACGCGGAGTAATGCTGGGATGGGTGACCTCCTGGAAAGTTTCTCAGGACTAGTGTTGGTCTGTGAGGCCAGTTGTCAGCCTGGCGAGCGGTTCTTGATGACGACCCGATAGCAAGGATTTGGACGATGCGTTATAGTATGGTATCAGAGCAACCCTGCGATCGCGTGCTGGACTTGTGGACATGAGGTCCAGGTTTGCCGCCTAGCAGGGGAAGGTCCTGGGGCTGTGTGTCGTGCTTGAAGTCGCAATGAGGACGTTGCGTTCTTTAAGTGGGGGTGTATGTAATATCTCAAGGAAATACAAATGATTTGATAGTACTACCTATATTAATAAGGTGCACCTTCTTTTTTGGTAGCTTATCACTTTAGAACTCCGCAGTTAAGCGTGCTTAACGCGGAATAATAATGGTGGGATAGGTGACCTCCCGGGAAGTTTCTCAAGACGTGCGCGAGTGAGGTCAAAGCGCACTGAAAGGCCTTGTGTTGGTCTGTGGGGCCAGTTATCAGTCTGGCGAGCGGTTCTTGACGACGTTCCGGTAGCAAAGATTTGGCCGGGACATTACAGATAGGGCTTATAAAAACCATCTCGTAGATTCCATATTTGTTGCTAGAACATATCTTGATAGGATGAGGGATAATCCTAAGTGGGGAGTTACTGCTATACAGAGATCATTGAGGAGGTAGAAGATGATCGAATTTTGTAGATGGACTACAGAGCCAAGAAAAAAGTAACAGAGGCAATAATAGGAGATGTGATAGAGCAATATAGAAAAATTAGAGATTATGCAATGATTGTTATTGACACCAACCTAGGGAGTACAATATGCATTGCTACAGAGGTTGGGTGTTCATTTCAGACAAACAAGAGATTTTACTCTAGGTGTTCAGTGAGAAATACCCTATTCTGAACACAGATTCTGCTTAAGACATATGTATGTCAATTTAAAGGATAAGTTTGGGTTTCACTCTGTTTTGAAGAAGTTGTTCTACAAGACTGTATCAACAGACAATGTTAGAGAATGAGATTGTTACATGAAGAAAATAGATAGGGTTAGTCCAAGACAGCAGGACAAGGAGAATGCCTTTGATTAGCTCAGCAAAATATCACCTACTTATTGGACTAGGTCTTACTACAATGCTCTACTAGAAAACTATTCATACGTGATAGATGAAAACCGTCACTTAATATAAAAAAGTCATCACAAAAGTTTTTCGTGATGGTTTTTCCATCACAGAATCTTTATGTGACAACATAAATAATCACAAATGATGTAAATATTGTGTGATGGCCAAAGACATCACTTATTCGAAGCCATCAATAAAATTTTTGGATGATAATAAAAGACCATCACCGAAGAGTTAAAATTAATTGAAAATTAATGTTGGTTTGCACATAGTGAGATTCAAACCTATGATATCTCGAGTATAAACTTCATTGAAAACCATTTTGGCATGTTGAATTTTGTGATTTGATTCTACTATCGAAACATGTATTATCTTTGATTTATAAAATGTGATCACATCATAACTTTCAAATAATAAATCGATTTTTAACGATTCTTATATCATATAGAATATTTTCAAATGATATTATATATTAAGTTCTATATTTTCAAATGATATTATATATTAATATAAAAAACTTACTTACAAAATAATATATTTATAAATAACTTTTATGACACCTTTATATTAAGTCATCACAAAATAATTTAGAATTATGTGACGATAACTGAAAGTCCTCACCAATACTGATCTTTTGTGATGGTAATAACGATCACAAAATATATTTTCAATTTGACGTAAAAAATTTCTTAACCCTCCAAAAAACAAACATATATGATGATATTATCCATCATAAATAATTTTTTATGATTGTTTTTTATTCCATCACAGAAAAGTACGGTTTTAGTGACAGTTTTACTTTTCCATCACATAAATGCATCCATCTCGTAACGGCTTTGCAAACCCATCACCTTCGTTCGTCACACAAACACTTTTCTTGTAGTGGTATGAGGAGGGCTGTTTGTGCATTATTAGTTAATAACTTGAGTGAGTCTTTCAATACTTACATAAAGATGCAAGGATAGAGCCTATCATTAGGAGAAAGTTTATGAAAAGCATTGCAGTCAAAAGATTAGGAATAGATACGTATGAGGGTAACATCACACCTCATATCTGAAAAAGAATTGAAAAAACCATGAAACTTGCTAGGAATTATTTCTCTATTTTTGCAAGAAACAACCTTTGGGAGGTAGAAGAATATGGTTCTCAGTATGTTGTTGATGTTGTAAAGAGGAGTTGCACTTGCAGGATGTGAGATATATCAAGTATCCCTTGTAAACATGCAATTAGTTGCTTAGAAATGGATAGGACATAACTGTAATTTTTTATCCACGCTTATTATCAAGGGATGGTCATATTATTCAATATTTTGATTCGTTTATTATTAATTTCCCTCCATCATTATTGATTCAATTGTTACATATTTTGTACTAAAGAAGACTTATTTGGATACTTACAGCTTCACTATTTACCCAACGCATAGCCAACCTAATTGGATTTCTTCTAATCTAACAAAATTGGAACCTCCAATATTGAGAGTACCCATGGACAGGCCAAAGGAGACGGGCAAAGGGTGAACTTAGGAAGGACCAAAACTATAATGCCCCGAAATCCAGTATGCCCGGCACGTGACGTTATGCCGTCACAGAATCAGTCCATGACAAGGCCAAGTAACCTAAATGGGTTTTGTAGGTATAGAAATTAAGAGAAGCTATCAAAACAATAACATTATAAACCCGGATGATATTATATAAACCCAAATTACTTTACATTACCTCACAAAATATATTGTCTAATCGCCTACAAGTGGTCCTGAACCAAGTTATTTCATATAATATTTTTTACATATTGAACAGTGACATAATTAACAACATGCTTAGAATCTCACTCTAGCGCTTCGGTATCGTTCTATGGTGGATCTGCAAATAAAACATATAACCCGTGAGGTAAAAGCTCAGCAACCAAAAGTATATGTATTCGATTTGTAGGGTACTTCTCCGACTATGATGATCGATGAGTACCTGTAAAATATTTTTTAGTAGCGACAGGAAAATATGGACACCATCAAACTATGCACGTTGTAATAGCTTATACGTCTTTATCCTCTTTTAGAGTCTTTTACTTACTTAACCATCGCAAGTCCGTGCCCTGATATGAATGATAGAACTCAATGAGGAGAAAAGAAGAAGAGAGTTTTTTGAGATATAGGCATTGATTTGAGCCAAGTTCTCAGTCATATATCATCCACCAAAATCACTTAAAAATCCGTTTTCTTTTGTGAAAGTGTTTCTGTTTTTCATAAATATTACGTGTGATTTGGATTCGCGGCTCAAAATCACTTCGTCTCTTGCATGTACTTCAGTTTGCTAATCCCTTATTTGCATGCCGAAGGTCCCCCTGCAGAGGATATAGCCTTACACCCAATCGACCGAAGTTCTGGTCTGGGACATTTTGTGCTGCGCATATGAAAAGAATCACACTTATCCTCTTACTAGCTAGATTTAATGTTTGACCCAATCAAGTCCACTTTGAACGTTCGTAGTGCCAAAGAACACGATCCCAGTGAATCCACTATGCGATTCATCGACGACAACAGACTTGTTCGGTTATCTTTACTTTGTTATAATGTTTGTTATTGTGTTCCTTACAAGCACACTTCCTTTATTGTTACACATGTATAGCATATTCATCACAACGATTACATACCATTCTTCACCATTTTTATCTTCCACGGTATTACATCATATTAGATGTATCATTTGACCATGAGGGCGTTTACATCATATTAAATATCCCGACCTCTGAAACGAGTGTTTCAGATTCTGTCTAACATGACCTTTTGACGTATTTAAATCTATCTTTTTGTACACACCTCTAAAAAATATTTCATAAAATTCTACATAAAGTAGACTCTATAATATTTTCATAGAATCAGAGTTCTCATCATGAAGTTTTACCAATAATAGTAGTTTATTCGTTTAAGGTTATATTTTTTGATAAATCAGATAATTTGACCTTATTTCACTAATCACCTCATAACTCTTTACATACAACTCTAAATCAAAATTTGTAAAGTGTTATAAAAACTAGACTGCAAGACCTTCCAATGATATAAGGATTGTTTTCAAACTCTTACTGAGTGGTTCTGGATCAAGCCACAAAATCAGTTCTGTAATCAGTTTTTTTACAGATTGACATATCCGAATATTTTGATTTATATCTTAAGATTCACAACTTCAAATCATGATCTATCAACTTCATTAGGAATTAGACATAGGAAGCTTCAACACATATTAAAATAAGAATTTATTTCAAAGCCTATAATTTTGTACACACACATGCAAGAAAGAAACGGATCAGAATGGGGTTTGGTTACCTCTCGAACGTTTTTTATGTTTGAGACTTTATTTGATGATAACTCTCACTCTATACGTCGGATTTTTGCACCGTTAGATTATTTGGATTATTTAGATTATTTAGATTTTTGCCCCGGATGTCGTGGTAGCCTTGGATTAGAGATTCGACAAGTCTAGAGTATGATCCGATCAAAACAGTGTGAGTTTTGAAATGATAACCGTGTGTGAAACTTAAATTCGTGATAACTTGTGATCCGGAGATCGGATTATCGTACCGTTTGTGGTGTTGAATTTTTTGATTTGTTTTCTTTATCGTGACTATCAATCTCAATGATTTGATGGAGTATGGAGAGGGTGTCGTGATGTAGAGTGTGAGTTTGAGAGAGAAGAGAAATTGAGTGAATGGTGTGATTTTGCCAATGATAGAATAGGCTAAGGAAGGGAATTATGCTTGATGATGATTAAGGTGGGAGAAGTGGTTGTGATGGAGGTGGATGAAGTGGTGTGGTTTTGGTGGGAAGTGAAGTGGAAGGAGTGTGAGAAGTGATGTGCAAGGAGTGGGGGAAGTGATGTGGGGGAAAAGAGAAAGTCATCGATGGTAGTGGATAGTGAAGAATAAGAGAGATTAGTTTAGGGTGAGTGAGGTGATGGATAGAGTGTAAGGTAGAATTATTTAGAAAATTATGGTATTTTATATATCGTATTTGTAAAAATCTCGTGTAATTTCATAGTAAAAAATTATTTCGTTCAAACCGTAACTTTCCAAACATTTTATTCGAACGTTCTACCAAAGAAAATATTATTTTTTGGACTAAAAATTTTAAACTTGTGCGCGACTCTTTTATCTCCGTAACGTTCATTACGTGTGTCACACTTTATAACTTTCATTACTTATCATATTTTAATCCCGTTTATTCTAAATATAAACTTAACATATATTCTTTTAATATTTATACATCCCAAAATTCTCGGATATTACAAGAATACATCAAGGATGTTTAGGACTGGGTTGCAAATGACTTGTCAAAAATGCTTTAAGATAAGTCATAATGCTAGAGGATGTAAGAACCCCATTGATCCCAGATCAAAATATAGCCTTCATGTATTTTTCAAATGACTTGGTCAATTTTTTTTAGCGTTTGGTGTTGGTTGGTTTTTTTAAAATGAATATGTTTTACATAATAAGCATTTGCAAAGGGATCTACATCTAGAATCCAGAATGAGAATGCTTCTTAATCGAATCAACATCAACCTAGCCAAGGAATCAATGTAAGTCCCTCCTATGCCTGCTGAATTATCTTCTATTATTTTTTTGAAAACCTATACTAAAACATATGCCTACGAGATACAAGGATCTCAGATTTCAGGATCTCAAATGTAAGGATCTCGATTACAAGGATCCACCAACTCAACACCTATGTCTACAACTGGGAGAAGAGGTGCCAGGGGAAGGGGAGGTGCAAAGGGAAAGGGATCAAGGAGGATGAGTGCCAATCGGGGAGAAAATATCATTGCATCTGCATCTACAACGGGTAGGTCAAGGGGAGTTAATGCAACAACAAATGCAAGAATTTTTGTGTTGATGGTGATATAGACACAAATGGCAAAGGAAGTGCATCAGGGAGTGCGCTCATGCTAGATCGGAAAGAAGAGGTGGAAGGCTTAAATCTGAAGTTGTTGATGGGGTTTAATTATGGGACAAATTCATATAATTGTCCCTGTGAAGTTGAATTATGAGTGTTGATATCATGTATCATAGACTTGTGTTTTCTATATGTTATTGTAATGTTGTCAGACATGGGATGATATTTTCGATTTTTTGATGTATTTTGATGTCAAGGTTTGTTGAAGTTGTGTTTTACTGTCCTAAGCTCATGTTGAATTATGCTCGAGTCATCTTACTCTTGTTGCGATCATTTTCTGATGTAATTCAGGTGTTTGAATAAAATTAGTTCAATATGTGTTATATGCTCAGTTAATTTAATCGTTTCAATTTTTATAGCAGAAATTGTCATTCCTAGTTAGGTTAGTATTGGATGTCTTTTGTTCCTTGTTTATACTGTCATTCCTGATTTATGGTGTTATTTTGCTCTGATATGATATTGCTGGTTGGGTTTGGGTTTATGTCAGATTCCAGGAGGAAGTTTATGTCAGAATAAGAATTGTCAAAGATATGCTTACAAAATGAATGAAGTAAGGCACGATTTCATTAATAAATTTGATGATTACATGAGTATAGTCAAAACCAGATTGCTCACATATATGACCAAAAAGATCAGACTACATCAGTTCCTCCTTACATGGTCAAACCAGATAACAATCAAACTGATACGAAAACAACAATCATATTCTCCGTTGCTCACTTAATCAATAGAACCAAAATACCAATGACTGCAATCGAAACCAATGCTATCTTCAACATACCAACAACAATCTTCAGATTCCTCAACCTTTTTGATAGATCATTACATCAATAATGACCACTTCCACGATTTATGTCATCACCTTCAGCTATTTTTAAACCAGCAGCATTTAGGTTGCACCATGAAAAATACCTGCAATCTTTCCATTTGAAGAATAACTTTTCTTTTGTGTTCAATGATTTTTGCACAACACGAATTTAAGGCACTTTTCTATAACGATAAAATTGGGCATTATAAGAGACAATAATCTGCTCGACATCTCCAGTGCTCGATTAGGTTGAGGTACTCATGAAATCGATTGATGTTTTTTCGATTTAATAGGGGATTAAGGGTTGAGAAAATTGAATTAATGTTTTAGAATTGGAATTGAAATTGAAATTGAAATTGAAATTGATAAGGAAATCGATAAATTCAAGACATAATGTTATACATCCAAGATTAATAATAAGAGTGTGATATTTTAATCCAAAAAATATAAAAAAATATTTTGAAAATATCAAAATTGATCTTAATGATGTCAATACCTAAGAATAATATGCTAATTTTCATAGTTACAAAATTTTACGTGCAACTGGCTCAAAATTGGAGGGGATTTATGTCTTTCTCCTTCTAAAAAAAATTCCTCTTTGAGTAACGATGTCAACAACTACGCTCGGGTGACGGCGACGATGAACGGCGCACGGCGGCCGGCGGCGGAGGATGACGCCGCATTCACCGGCGGTGGGTCTGAGATCTCGGTGTCTCCGATGAGATCGGAGAAGATGGTAACAATGCATTTACCCTTGCCTTTCACTCATCTGCGTGATCATTCGACTTGATTTGGTGCGTTTTGAATTCGTTTCTGTGTTGATTTGTTGTCGTATGGTGTCGATTTCTTAATCGGAGAATCATGGAGAAAATGCGAAAGGAAACGAGGGAATGTGGTGCAATGTGCATAGATTTGTCCAATTCACATGCCTTAATCAGGATTCAATAAGTTTATCTTTGTTTCGTGCGATCGAGGAAAGCATTAACTCTATGCTAGGCCGAGTGCGGTAGTGGATGCGTAAATTCCGATGTTAGTCTACGATTGTCTGTTGTAGATGTATTGGATGAAGTGTGATTTAGTATCTGTTTTTGTGGTGCCCTTGTTGATTAAGCATGTTAGTTATGGATAATTAGTTTCGTTGAGGAATCGGCTCTCCAAATAGTTTGAATTAATGCATGCAATTTTAGCAGTATCTTGGCCCTCTCCTCACATGATCTGCCTTCGTTGGCTGGATCTATCAACTAACTCAGGACCTCAAGTCACGTGTTCAGATATAATGTTAACAGAACAACTCTATCAAAAGTTCAAGCTGATTGGAGAATATGCACAACAACAAATGTGTCTTGAGAGGCTATACTGATTTCAATTTATAGTATCTTCTTCATGCCATGCTATGACGACGATGAATACTCCTGACTATTCATTACCTTTGTTAAGAGTGTTTTTATTGCTAAGAATGTTTTGGTTGGAAATGGCGATTTCTGGTTTGTTCCTGGCTAGATAGACACTATGCTCGGAGTTACATTTTCCATGTCTATATCTGCTTTTTTTCTTTTTTTTTTTCTTATTGGAACAATGGGATACAGAGTAGCTTTCCTTTTCTTTTTTTTTTTCTACCCTGTGGTATGGGAAATTGACTAGAAAAACTTGGGCAGTATCACTTTTTAGATTTTTTGGTGTGTCCTGCATGGGGTTCCTATGAAATGCTGTAAATTCACCATGTGAATCCTGTTCGTGATTTACAGATGCGTATCTAATTGTGCAGCAGTTTGGAGTTTCCCTACTGAATTTTGCAAGATTTATATTACTACCTTTGTTTTTGTGCTTATAAAAACCAATGAGCAAAGCTGGGATGTCTAGCAACTTTCTTTGCTCCATTCAGATATATTAGCTTGATATTGTATGCTTTAGAGCTATATCAATATGTTCACTTGTATTGATATTATTCTTCTTTGTAACCCAAAAAAGGCAGTTGGTGTTCCCAGTTCCTATTGATATCTTGAATGATGTTTGGTAGCATAGTCGGGGTTGTGATTTTTGCAAGAAGTTTATTGGACTGGTTTATTGCTTGTCTTGATAGACCCTGTGCTTGTAACCCAAAAAAAAAAAAAAAAAAAAAAAAAAAAAAAAAAAAAAAAAAAAAAAAAAAAAAAAAAAAAGAAAAGAAAAGAAAAGAAAAGAAAAGAAAAGAAAATAGATGAAGAAAGCTAAAAATACCAGGAGATGCTTAAATGCTACGTTGGTGTATGAAGTGTGGATGGAATGGAATAGGAGGTGTTTCTCCTTGGATCGTCTTCAACCATCTGAGGAGTGGAGCAGGATTCTTGCTGTTTGTCATGTTTAAACCATTCCTGTATTATGTTTTGAATCATGTATGATCTGGAATGTGTAGTATGGGAAGATGTGTGATGTATTGGCCTAGGC
>JAOVYX010003059.1:0-11244 GCA_035668315.1 Drosera spatulata
TAGCATCTAAACATATAATCCTAACTACTCGAGGCGAAAGTTTGCTGAAACGACTCTCGAAGCACGTGAAATGACGAAAAACGTGAAATGCAGCTTTTCGAGGTGAGATACTACCTACAACAGAAGGGGAGATACTACCTACAAGAATAGCTGATAAAGTAGTGATTGATGAATTTCTAAAGAAGGTCTTAGTTGTAGAAACAAGAGTAACCAGGTACATGGTTAAAACCAGGGAACTTCTAGGCTATCCAATAAGGGAGACCGTGTTTGACCAACTTAAAAAAGAAAACAAGCTTCCTCCAAAGAGAAAAAAACTGCAAACAGACCAAAGCTCATCCCATCTAGACCTATCATCAAATAAGGATCAATCTTGATGACACCAATATTCAGCTTGGCAGAGTTGACCAACTAAATGATTTTGAGAGGGAACAGCTGGCTCCAATCCAAAGAAAGAAAGAAGCAAAGAAGAAGAGGCCTGATGAGGCTAACATTCTGTTCAATGGAATTCTGGAAATCAAGGGCATCGCTGACAAGTTCGCAAGACTTTTATTGCACATCTACAAAGGTTGAGTTTATGTACTCTGAGGAAGTTGAAGCATAAATCAAGAGGTTGGTGGACAAACATGTACGTTTGGCCACTGTGGAAATTTACAAATATTTCTCTCTACCTACTACTGGTAGATCATCCTCTCCTACAGACGATGATGGCAATATAGGAGACGATGATGGCAATGTCAACACTGGACCTACAGTAGACGAAGTAGACAATGATGATGCAATGATAAATTAGATTGTTAAGGAGTGTGACATTCAAATGGATAAGCAGACTGAAGCACAGGCTTAAGAAGTTGAGGAACTAGCTGCTACAACAGATGTTTCCACAAAGGATTATATCGATCTAAAAGAAGCAATGGTTGCAGAGCAAGATATTCAGAAGTTTACGGATGATGCAGTCGAGGAGAATGCTGAAAAGGCCATTCAAGAGCCTGGAGATGAAGCAATAAAGGAGGATACCAATGAAAATCTTGACCGAGAAATTAGCCACATATCCTCTCCTAAGGGGTCTGAACAGCTGCTGATAGGAATATGCAATCCCTCAAGTTGTATAGAAATTGATGAACAAAACTTAGAAGTATTAACCATGATATAGTTGGTGTGCTTAGGCTGGAAATTAGTTACGTATCTGCAGTCTAGTTCAGATGCTAGAGAGTAGATGGCCACAAATGGAGAGCATTGTGGGCCACCAGATCCAGACTACTACAGAGAATTTTGGCAAAGCAGGTAAGACATACATGCACAACAAAAGACCCACAAATGCTTCAGGATCTAGGATCTATTCTTGAAGACAAGGGCCAACGCAACAATGCATAAAGGATTACATCAGATCTGGGTACAGACGAGGATACAACAGTGACTGGGTATAGACGAGGTCTCAACGGTACTGAGTATAGACTGAGTTGCAGCAGACTGGAGTGCAGCAGAGATGGTTGCTAAGGTTGGGGCAGAAGTTTGGGGATTGATCAAATCGAAGGTTTGAGTTATGGAGTGACAGTACGAGGTTCAGAATAAAGTGAGCTATCAACATCAACGAAGGAGTCACATGTGACAAGCTGCCAACATCAGATCTGGTACAGTCATGGGTTCATTCCCTCGGCCTATAAAAGGGGATCAAAGAGCTCAATTAACAGTGCTGTTAGATGAAGAATTGAACGTACAAAGTATGCAAAACAAATCTGAATTCAAACTGTTCATAGTGAGCTAAATTGAGAAAGAACAGAAAGAAGAGGGTTCACTGCTCTGCATTGAAGAACAAAAGCTGCAGTAGAGTCCAACAAAGGATCTGCGCAAAGGGTTTAGGTTCTTCATCTTTGACAAGTTGGCAACTTGTAGGGGTTGTAAGCCAAAACAAGAAGAGAGTGAATTCACCTTTTGGGTTGACCACACTGGTCACCAAGGACTAGACTAAGCTCTCATTTATCAGTTGATAACGAGTGTCTGAACCAGTATAAATTCTGTATTCTTTACTTGCTTTCCATTACATTGTATTTTTAGAACTGTTAGAAATCAATTTAAACAGTAAACAGAGACAAATTCTCAAAGTACAAGTCTCTGCTGCGACACTCTTGGTAGTCTGCAAAGATCATCAGTGTACTCAAATCAAATATTTCGCTGTATCACACTGAAAAGTTTAAAACAACCTATTCACCCCCTCCTTCCCTTCTAGGTTGTACCTGTGGATCTTATAGCTCCTCAACCAAAAGAGCTTATCATAATTCAGAATGAAGGATCACAAGCCCTCACTGCAACAGAAGAGGCCCCTCTTGCATCTTAACTGGCCCAAGAAGTGACTTCTGGTGCCATGACATGAAGGACCATGCATAACATCTCTTGGGTGATAATCCTGTCTCCACTACAAAAAAAAAACCTGCAATTTTGGCTACAGAAAAATTTAGCTATGGAAAAAATTCGTCACAAAAATAAGATATTTGCGATGGAACTCTCCCTAAAAATAAAAGAGATAAAATCAAAAAAAAAATCTTTTTGCAACGGAAAGTCAACGTCTGTCACTAAAATCGAGAAATTTAGGGACAGCTTCCGTCGCTTAATAATATTTAAACAAAACCAAAATTTTCAAAAAATTAATAGCGATGGAATCCGTCACAAAGGTTATGAGGAAAATAAAATATCAATACTTTCCTTCATCAAATTTTGCATGAAAATTTTGAAATGCATAGTTTTGTGACGGAATCCGTAACTAATTTAAAGTGGGAAATGATTTAGCTACGGATCCGTCACAAAATATAATCATTTACCTTAGTAAAATTTGCTTGAAAATTATGAAGTATACAGTTTTGTGAGGGAATCCGTCGTTGAGTTTAAGTGGGAAATGTTTTAGCCACGGATCCATCGTAAAATGTCAATCCTTAATAAAATTTTGCATGAAATTTGTGAAATACATATTTTTACGACGGAATCCATCGCAAATCTAAAGTTTCTAGATTATATTTTGGAATTTAAGTTCATAATAGGTTTGATTCTTAAATTCCATAAATGTGTTTGGAATCCTTATACTAAAAGAAGATAACATATATTTCTATGTTGTATTTCATAAAATTACAATCAAGCACACTATTTTAAGTTACAAACTCTCTATAATGTGAAAAATTTATGTATTAAAACTAAAAACATATAAGATATCTTATTTCATTGTTCATGGTGGACCTATTAAGTGTTATAACACATATAAGAGTAAAAGTAAAGTTAAATTTTTTTAATTAACTTTAATGAAGGATTCCATAGAAAAAGTTGTGAAAAGATTAATACTGCGACAGAAATCTGTCGCTAAAATAATATTTTCACATGTTTTGTTACGGAATTCGTCGCAAATATGAAATTTCCTGATTGTATTTTTGAATTTAAGTTTATAATAAGTTTAATTCTTAAAGTCCCAAAATATTTTTGAAATCCCTACACTATATAGTACATGTACTAAGAGAAGATAAAATATAGGGTTTTTTCAATTTTTTTATATTTCTATGTTTTTTACAAAATTATAATCAAGTAAACTATAGAAAGTTAGAAACACTTTAAAATTTGTGCAAGATAATGTATCAAAACTTAAAACATTTATGATATCATATTTCCATGTTCATGCTGGACCTATCAAGTGTTATAATACATATAATAGTAAAACTAAACTTAAAAATTTTAAGCTCAATAGATTTTTTACCTTTCACCTTCGCAGATGTCTTCCGGTGATTCGAGGGGATGACGTAGTGCTTCCCGCGGATGATCCAGCGGACTTGGAAATGCTTCGTGGGATTGACTTTCTGACTGGAGCATCTCTAGGAACGTCGAGAGTGCTATGCCATCGACTGTTCTAGCGACGGTTCCAGAGGATGAGGCCGATCAGTTCGATATTATGGTCGATGCTAGGCACGGCCATGATCAGTTAGTGACCTTCAGCCTCTCGTGCTTGTAGATCTAGACTTCCAGACGTCGATCCTAGTACTCCATTACATCGAGATACTCACTGGTAAAACTTTCCATCATTCACATCGTTTTAAATTCTGCATTATATATTTTACATTTAAGCATCATTAATATCAACGTATTGTTTTTCCTTACATGTAATCGCTAAATCAATTTTGTAGGTTTTATCACAGTGATGTAGTGAGGACAGTCACCTCCGTATTCATCGCCTTTCATGAAGAATTGTGGACAGCCAATTCACAGATTCCACTCAAAGCCCGAGATCGTATATTTGGTTGGTTCTCGCTACGAATACGAAATACCATTTTCATTTATCTCTAATTTTATTTTGATACCTCTAACTGCACCAATACAATTTATTTTATAATGTCCTTTTTTCAGACTCAGTATACTTGGTATCCTTCTTTTGATAGGGAGGTATACGTGGCTTGGGAGGACACGTTGAAACGACATTTCCGAGACATCTTCTACAAGGCTCGAATTGCTCTCATTGAGGTAGATTTGAGGGCATCCATTGGATGCCGTTCGAGCTTCAGATGCAATTGTTGGAGATGCAGTGCACGAGTGAGCAATTCATTACAAAATCTGTCATCACCATGCAAAATCAGGCAAAGGGAAACGTGACTCACACTTAGGGCAGTGTGTCATCTATCGCCATCGGAAAGAGAATGGTAAGTTTTTTCTTTTTAAATTTTGTTTCATTTACTACATTTTTTGTTTATACATGTTATTTACAGTAGGTTCAAAAAATTTCCTTAATACTCATAATATTTGTATTTCACTTTTTTTAGGAGAACGCTTTGAAGATAAAGGTCTTGGGCTTTGAGATATTCATTCATACTCATAAGAAGTGTGATGTCCCCGACGTGGTAGAGAGCATTCAAGCGGGGAAGTCTATAGCGAACATTCCGTTAGTTGATGCCTGTAGTTGATGAGCCGGCGACACAGCTTCGGGTAATTTAGGTTTTGTTCCTTATTTTTAAAATTCTATAACTAGTATTTTTCGTATGACTAATACATTAACAATATGTAATGTAGGATTCATATTTTGAGCTTCTCAGTCAGCTGCCTGAGTCGCAGGTGGATGAGTCTTCTGATCCCGAGGTTATGCAGCATCAGTTTCAAGCTAACGCTGATTGGACTTTCTTGGAGGCTTCTCGGACCGACAAGGGAAGGGTGTAAGGCATTGGCTAAGCTACGAGCCAATTGTAGCCTAGGTCCATGCTCAGCTCTTCATCCAGGACTCATTTCCAGAGTTCTTGGGGGATTTCGGAGGATTATTATCAGCTCAAGGGAGAAGTCCTCACCTTCCGATAGAGGCAGGTTAGGATGGAGCAGCAGATGGCCTTCCTATTCATAAAGATGGGCGAGGATCCTTCTACATGTCAGAACGAGACTGGTAGAGCTTTTTCTCCTATTCCATCACCTCCGAACTACGACTCATGCCCTCCCGAGCAACGTGAAGTATGTCTAGCTGGCCATTGATGGCTATTAGGTTGTTGTAAACATTTGATTTGTGTATAATTCAAGATTTTAGTTCAATTTGGTTTATGATGATTTTGTTTTAGTTTGATGGATGCGCAGGTAACTGTATTTATTTCGGTTGGTTGAATTTTTAAAATATATATTTTTCAAAATTAATCACAAGTAGCGACAGAATTCCGTCGCTGATGTAAAATGTAAGATATAGCGATAGATATCCGTTGCTATTTTTAGTTAAACAAGCATTTTACATTTGCGACGAATTCCGTATCTAAATTGAAGTCACTATTTTTTATGAATTAGCGACGGAATTCCGTCGCTACTTCTTAAGAAAAAAATTTAAAGTTTCTACTACTACGGAATTGCATCGCTAATATTTTACAAGGATTTATTGACGTAATTCCGTCGCTAAATTTTCAACTACGAAAAACACATATTTTTGCGATGGAATAAGTGAATCCGTCACAAAAGTGTTCCTTTGGCGACGGATTCGTTGCTAGATTTTGCATTAGCGACAATGTTTTTAGCGACGGATTGTTTCCGTCGACAATGTTTTTAGCGACAGATTTCATGGTCTTAGCGACGGAAATTTTTCGTAGCAAAAACGATGTTTTTGTAGTGCTCCCAAGGTGCACAACGTCAACAATAAACCACTGATCACATGGTCTGAAAGTTCGTGATTATATCAAGAACAAATTAAAGGGGGGTTAATAGACAATTCTAATATTTTCTTTGATTGAAGATTATCTACACAGTAGAAAATGATTATCTAAGCAAATCTGATCAGACAAACAACTCTAATCTCAATTAGACAATCACAACCAAGATATCAACACACGATAATCAATCTATTAACTAATCAACAATCTAACAACTAATCAGAATAGTGATCTATAGATGGTGTTTGATCAGGAATCTTTAACCAATTCAACTGATGAACAGAGAACTGTAAATGTACAATTAACCCTATTAGATCAAAGATCAAACTGTGCATTAATCAAGATCCTCTCAGGGTCCTAATTTTGACAGAAGAACAAAACTACTCCTGGCTAATCAACAGAAAATGAAAGCAATAAAGAAGAATACAAGATTTATATTTGTTCAGACTCAAATCAGTGCTAATTAACTACTATGAACTTAATCCACTCTTCCTCTAGTTTGCAAAGTACTAACCCAGAGGGGAATCCACAAGATAACCTTGTATCACAGTTCAACAGATTGAGTTTTGAGGATCATTCAACAACCTTTATACACAGTCAGATTTCAATAACTCTAACAACAATGGATCCCCGTAGGATCCACCAAACAATCTCAACAGATTGCCAAAAAGGAACACGCTCACAGAGAATGAAGACTTGCTCCAATCAACGTCTTCACCATGATGTTCCTGAGAAAACTAATCCTTGATGAACATCTGAGGGTTTTCTTGGTGAGGAGAAAGAGAGAGAGAACTTTGAGCGCTTTGATTCAAAGATGCGTATGCAGAAGTGTGCTTCCTTCGTCATTATTCCCTTTGTAGTCTTACGCCTCATATAGGCAAGGCTTGAGGATTGCTCTCTCTAATCAATAAGTAACTCTCTTTGAAGAAGCCCAATAACGCACCAATATAATTCTAGCCAGAAGTCAACAGAGTCTTCCTTCACCAAATGTATGTCTCAACAGATAACCCCGAAAGGCTACCTAACTTATCTAGTCTGAAGTCGGCAGTCAATAGACCTTCTTGAACCAATCTGACAACTGTTCTGATTACAACTGAACTGATACTCACAGACCCACTGAATCAATCAGAGACGATAACCATAGAACCCAAAAGACTTTTCTATAACTGACCAACTATTCTGTCCAGAGCTTCCACTGATGGCTTGTCTCTCCCAACATAATTGTTCTATCCAGAGCTTTCATTGTTCTGATTCATACTGTCTGACATGCGTCATCTCATAACGTACCAATAGACTATCACAACACTTCATCTCAAATGTTAGTAATTCTTTGATTCATCAAATCCATTAATACACATTAATGGTCTCTTCCCTCAACATTCATCAAGGATCACAACAAGAATATCATCAAGTTAAAGTCCATGTGTTCTTAATAGCGTGAAAGTGAGTCGACTTGGTGAGTCGATCCACTATTACCCAAATAGCATTCATTCCCCGAGGGGTTGTAGGCAAACCTACCACAAAATCCATGGCTATGGAATCCCATTTCCATATCGGAATTTCCAAGGGTTATAGCAACCCTCCTGGCCGTTGATGCTCTGCTTAAGCATCGTGACACAAACTCGGCTATCTCTCTCTTCATGTTACTCCACCAGAAATTCTTCCTCAGGTCTTTGTACATCTTGTTACCATCAGGATGAACTGAGTAGGGTGCTTAATGAGCTTCCTCCATGAGCGCATAGGAAATGTGGCATACCGATTGGCGCTACCCCCAAGTTTATCTAAGATACATGACGTGTTTCATGTATCAATGCTCAGAACATATGTATCCGATCCTATGCACATCCTCAAGCTTGAACCTGTCAACCTAAGGGAAGATTTAACCTGCGCCACTCTGATACCACTCTATAACACCGTCACGACCCAATCTCAATCTCAAGTTCGTACTAAGCTCAATGATGAGTTTTGAGGAAATCCAAGAAGGCCCTCGAGCCACTTTCAAAAAGAAATTGACAACAAAGGGATATACACGGAAGGAGATCGAAGACATAGAGGCTGTACATCAAACCATGGAACGACCAGCACCCCAAGAAGTTTCCACTGAAATAGCTGGAATCACCATCACAGAAGTGACTGAACACGAGCCCAAAACAACAACAACAACAATCACTACAGGTAAAACATCAACAACAACTTTGATTTCCGAAACTAATATGTCTCTGGTTCCTTATGTAGATGATGATGATAAGCGAGAGATAATCAAAGTAAGGAATGCTGAAGAAATTGAAGCAGAAGAAGAAACTCCTAAACATAAGAAGAGATTTGAAGAGGCTCTTCAATACGTTGAGGAGCTAAGAAGGAAGGCCGAAGAACTCAGAGCACAAACTGATGTTCTCCTGGGAAAGCCTCATAAGGAGGAAATGCTGTAGAAATTTTCCAAACAGCATAACATCAAGAGGAGAAGGACGATCATGACCAACATATCCGAGCCAACTCTCACAGCAGAAGAATAATAACAAGCTGAGGATGTGCTTGTAGAAGAACAAAGGAGATTAGATGAAGCTCTAGAAGCATATGTAGAACAGATCCATAAAGAGGCTACAGTGTAAAAAGCCACTCAATAGACAACTCTACAACAGACTGCTCTGCAGACTAGGATGCAGAAGAGAGTAGCTCCTACACTACCACCACCTGCTCCTTCCAAGAAAAGGAAGACCTCAAAGAGCAGCAGACCAAAATTGATTCCATCCGGACCTTGGCAACTGTTCATCGTTCGTCCCGATGGATTCAAAACACTGATAGGGGACATCACAGGTATGACAGAAGGAGAAATCGAGCAAATGATCCTACTGCAACAAAAGGATACTCAAACAAAGGATAGGCCGAAAGAGCCTTACATTTTTTTCAGTGGTGTATTGGAATGGAAGCACTCCACAATGAAGACCGGAAGGCACAGACAAACTCAACTGCATCAAGTTGAGTTTATCCAATCTGCAGAAGTAAA
The DNA here is from genome assembly GCA_035668315.1 of Drosera spatulata. Taxonomy (NCBI): domain Eukaryota; kingdom Viridiplantae; phylum Streptophyta; class Magnoliopsida; order Caryophyllales; family Droseraceae; genus Drosera; species Drosera spatulata. The sequence continues at coordinate 9,139 of JAOVYX010003059.1, forward strand.
GTTGGAGCTCAAGAGAATAATTGATAAGCATGTTCGAGCTGCAACACTTGAAGTCCAGGAGTACCTCTCCAGACCAGAAGTGAGGAGACCACCATCTACAGGAGGTGATGATGATGGTGGAGATCAAGATCAGGATGGAAATGGTGGAAATAATCTCACTGATGATGAGCTCATTGATGAAGTTGCTAGGGAAAGAGTCCCTCCCACCATTGCTGCAGAACCAACAACTCAAACAACTGTGGCAGTGGAGACAGCTGTAGTAGAGCAGACCACTAAGACTCAGGAGCAGACTACCTCAGTGTCTGCAGTAGAGGTCGAGGACCTCACTGATGAGATACCTAGAGACAAGGCAGAGTTGCAAACTACCCTAATCTCTGAAATCAAGCACATTGTAGAAGATAAGTAGACCACCTTAGCAGTTACAGACGAGCAGACGAGCTTGGCCCCTACAGCAGAGCAAATTTCTACAGACGAGCAGATAAATGCAGCTGAGCCAACAGTAACCATTCCTGCAGTCGAGTCACTTCCTCAACCATCACTCCCTCAACTGATACAGGATATGGAAAATGTTCAAGTGCACATAGCAAAGGAACCACAAGGAGTTTCTACAAAAGAAATGAAGTTTCTAGAAGAAGATGAGTAAACTGCCGAAGAGAGTTCATCACAAGGGATGAGTCTCTCAACTCTCAGAAAGCATCTGTTGGAGAACACACCGTCAACTCAGCACATGCAAGGGAACATCTCTCCAATCCACATCCAGTTTACCCCTTAATCCTCATTTGGATTGCAGTCTACCATCGAAGACCTTCCTTCAGTAAACTTCCCTCAAGGCCTGTTGTATGGAGCAACCTCAAATGTCCCCATGACTCCTCAAACAGCTATCAGGAGTCTTAAACTGGGAATGGAAGAAGCCAAGCTTCCACAGCACTTGTAGACGTCAGTATCAACAATAACCAGGTCCATATCCAGGAGAAAACAGACTGAAAAAACACCAAAAGCCTCCCCATCCACTACAAAAAAAAAGCAAATTTTACGACGGCAAAAAACTACGATGGACGTAATCCGTCGCAAAACGTTGTATACTGCGACAGATCCGTCGCAGAAAAAAAAATTAGAAAAAGAAAATTAAAAGAAACAAAATTACGACGGAAAGTCAATATCCGTCGCAAAAATAAAATCAAAATACGACGGATTCCGTCGCACACATGCATAGACAAAAATTATGAAAAAAATATTAACAGCGAATTAAGTCTATGCGATGGATTCCGTCGCAAAAAACGCTTTATGCAAACTTTTTTCCCCAAATTTTTCCTAAGTGTTAGGAAGAAAGCAAATCTGCGACGGGACCGTCGCAAACATAAAACCAAACTACGATGGATTCCGTCGCACATATGCATAGGCAAAAATTATGAAAAAATATTAACAGCGAATTAAGTCTATGCGACGGATTCCGTCGCAAAAACATGCTTTATGCAAACTTTTTTCCCCCAAAATTTTCCTAAGTGTTGGAAGAAAGGAAATCTGCGACGGGTCCGTCGCAATGCACTTAGAAAAATTTTATTATACGATGTTATGTTTAAGGTTGTTCCGGAAAAATACGTCGAATGTCTAATAAAATATAAATTTCATTAATATTTCATTCATAAAATTTCATATTATATATTATGAATTAACTTATCGTACCTAAATTGTAGGTGTATCAAAGGTATATAAAACACTAGTGGTAGCATAATTAACAATTCGATTATTAGTTATATTGTAAACAATGATATAGATGATTTATATCTCGTATGTTCTTTTGTGATTTTTAGATGATGAATGTAAGGTTGTAAAGTTCGTCCATACGGTTAAGGGTTAGGGTTTAGGTTTAGGTTTAGGGTTTAACATTTAGATTATTTTAGTAATTACATTAATGATGTGCATGAAATCACACATCATTTCGTTATTCTAAACGTTTGTTTTTATTCCCTTTAAAATATCTAAATTGTACTTTTAATGTCATTTTGTCTTGGAATGTTGATATTGCTACGTGTTGATGTTTTATGGCAGATTGGCATGGAATTTGAAGCAAAAAGGAAGAAGAATGAGGAGAATGGAAATCCATGA
>JAOVYX010003060.1:0-11244 GCA_035668315.1 Drosera spatulata
GATGCCGAGGGGCTTGATCAGGCGTCCAGGGAGATGGAGAAGAGGACGGTCGGGGTGATCCATGAGTTGTTGTCGTTGTCGTTGTTGAAGAGGATACCGGTTCCTTTGTTGGGGAAGTTCGGGTAGGAGTATAGGTTCTCGAATGCGTTCTCGAGCGTGTTTACTAGGCATTCGGGGATCTTTTATATGCCGTTGAAGGGCGGGATAATGACTGCCATGTTGAGGGAGGCGTATCAGGATGGCGTGTTGGTTGATCGGGATCCGTTGCTTGTGATCAAGGATGAGTTCTTGAAGTTGTTGGAAGAAGGGTGGAAGTAGAGAGCAGAGGAGTTGAGGTTGAGAAGGGAAGCTGGTGAGAAGAATGCTGAGTTCATGGTGAGTGTGAATGATAGCTTGATTGATGAGGAATCGAGCGATGAGGCGTTCTTAGCCTGAAGAGAGTTCTATCATCTATGTGAGTGCATGGACTTCACAGGAGAGCTCTGTCTAAGGCGTGGCTGACGAGTTGTGTCCCTGATGTTCTTGATTAGTGAGAACATCATAGTGAAATATGGACTCGTTGTATGGGCGGCTATTCAGGAAAATGCACGTCATGCTCATATCAGATTGCTGGCTACCTTCGCAGATTGGTCGTCATTGAAGATGTGAGAAGCAAAGACGATTCCGAGCCCTTGATCTTCATCTCCTTACATCACGGGAGAGCCAAGAAAGGAGAAACGGGGACGCCTGGTAACCTAGTTGGTATATGGATCATCTAGCTCTCAAGTCTTGCAGGGTGGATCAACCACAAATCATCGGAGTGAGTTGCAACGTACACTATGTGACTTGTGCATCTCCATGCAATTCTTTGCACTGGACATGAGTTGTTTGTGACATTCTATGCACATTTCCAGGGGATTTTCAGCCCGAGAAACCTCATGTAAAGCGTGCTTTTACCATGGATGCAAATTGCATGTACAGGAGAAATTCATGGACTACAAATAAATGTAGTAAATTCTTTTCCAGACACTGGGAAAACTATTTTAGCTTTTGTCTCGTGAAAAATTGCTGGCTTTAGGTTTGGCTGGGGGAGGCTAGACGCTTGTCATTGTTATCATTATTATGTTTTAAGGACCTTCGTTGTTTTACGAGATGTCATAACGAATTTACTCCATATGATATAAATGTATAAAACTTTTAACTTTAGTAGATGTTACACAATTTATTACTCCTATTATTTTGTATAATGAAAATATGTTTGAGCATTTTTAGGGCATATTTTTAATGTCTTATTGTTCGTTCTGAATCGAGCTGGGAAAGACCCGAACGAGGGCAAAACACTCCCAGCATCTGATTTTTTTCATGCACAGAATTCGAATTAGAGACTTGTATAAGAGAACCAAACTCCCAATCACTTTAACCAATAACAACAATAACTCAATGGGTAATTTATAATTGAACATAATGGGTATGATTTGTGCAATCAATGGGTCACAGTGGTTTCGGAATCTTCGATTCCGGTTTAAGATAAGGATAAACCTAAATCGAAACCTTTTGAATCGATTTCGATTTCAGTTTTAATTCAAGAACCATCGGTTTCGATACTGTTTCGGTTCAATGACGATTCAGATTTCGGTTTTAGTTAAGCACAACTTAGTTATTTTTCTTTTCTTTACTTTTCGATGTCGTATTGCACATGAGATGCATGTCAAATGAGATTATTCGATAAATCTTCTAAATAAAATATACTATAAGATTGAAAAAAATCAAAACATATATAGTTTTATAAAAAAATTACGCTTAATGTTCTTAAGATACGATAGATATAAAAGAAAATAAATCAATGATAGAAATTAAGTATTTTAGCTATAACGATTTAAGATAAAATGAGTTTTGAGATATGAATACGAAAATAAACTATTGAGAATTTCTAGTTTTAAGCGAAAAATAGACGATTTGAAACTGAAATCAACCCGAAGATTTCGGTTTTGTTTTTTATGGAACCTAAATCGAATCCATATCTTACGGTTCGGTTTCGATTTTAGTCGATTCCGATCCTACTACGGTTTCGCTTCAAAACCGAACCGTGATCGGGTCTAGATCACTGGCATGACAACAACGAGTTCGACGTTAGACAAGATTTAGGAAAAATAAGAGACTACAACATTCAATGGGGTTAACCAACCTGGGTTGATCTAATGGTGTTCGATTCAACCTTCTTCTTGAAGATCTTGGGTTCGAATCCCACTATCCTCAAAATCCTGGTTGACCACGTTCGTTGATTTCGATCAAAGCTTTATCCGATACTGCGAGATGTCCCCGGACATCCTCGTCACAAAATAAATAAATAAAAATTCAATGGGTTGAAAGTTGTGGATAATTTGTTTACCTAATCTTGGGACACTTGTATTGGACCAGATTCAGTGTCCAAACTCTCATCCCATATATGGACCCATATGCAAGCTGCCTAAAATATCATGGCTCAGATAACCTTAGACTAATCAGTATTGAAAGACTCCACTTGGAAGATGCTTGCTTTTGCTTGTCAACTTGGTATGAGAAAACCAGTGGGTCTGCAAAACCAAACCAGGAAAGCAACTCTACAAGCTGGTTTAGCGGTTTCTTTTGCTCTCCTTTCACCAGAAAACAGGCAGCTGATTAGCCTACTCTTTTGCTGTTTAGCCTGTTTTCATGTTCAATGGTTTATTTACAAAGCTTTATCAAATCATTGACCCATAAAGTCACATTATACTTTAAATATTACAGTATCCTGATCTTTTACTCATTCAGCACTATAAATAGCTTACTCCAGTTTGCCTCCTTTCATCACAAAACAAAACAGCAAATTACAACAAATTGTGTGTTCTGGTATTGTTTGAGAGGATTGAACTTGAAAAAGAGAAGATGCCTAGCTCTACTGTTGGTCAGGTCATTCGTTGCAGGGGTGAGATTTAATGTTTTGGGTTTCCCCTCTTCATTCTTTTGTTTTTGTTGTTCCTGGTGTTGCAGAAACTGGTTTTCTTTGAATGTTTGTGTCACTTCTTCATCTGGGTAGTTGTCAAACTTGTTTTAAGACTATGAGTTATCTTGTTGAGTATTCGTGTCGTTATATTCATGTAGCTCATCTCATATATAATGCGAAAACCACCAAGTTTTCTTTTGCTTTCGGCCATCGCATTCTATGAGCCAGAGTCTTGTATTTGAGATCTTGACCATAAGAAGGTGTTAGGAATAGGGGGACCTGATCTGCAAGACTTGTTTCATCTTATGAGAAAAGTGATGATTTTCGCTTTGTTTCCGCAAGTGAAGACTTCTCCCTTTTTTCTTTTTTTCTTTTTTTTTGAAAAAAAACAAAGACTTCTCTTAAGATAATGACATTGTGGTTCTTTTTGCAGCTGCTGTGGCATGGGAAGCAGGGAAGCCATTGGTGATAGAAGAAGTTGAGGTAGCACCTCCACAGAAAATGGAGGTTCGTGTGAAGATACTCTTCACTTCACTTTGCCACACTGATGTATACTTCTGGGAAGCCAAGGTGACTATAACCCTCGTATCATCATCGTCGTCTAATTTCAGCTTCAGCATTCTTGGATCATAAATTGATTACCTCAATGACATTGCAGGGCCAAACACCCGTCTTCCCTCGAATTCTCGGCCACGAAGCTTCTGGGTAAGTTTACATCCACAAAATTTAGACATCGAACGGATTGTTCGGTGTTCTGTGAATGGATGATAATGATCCGATATGGTGTTGTGGTAATGTAGGATTGTTGAGAGTGTGGGTGAAGGCGTGACGGAGCTGAAAACCGGGGATCACGTGCTGCCGGTCTTCACGGGAGAATGCAAGGATTGTGCTCATTGTAGATCAGAAGACAGCAACATGTGTGAGCTCCTGAGGATCAACACTGACCGTGGCGTGATGCTTCATGATGGAAAGTCCAGGTTCTCCATCAATGGCAAGCCCATCTATCACTTCGTGGGAACATCGACATTTAGCGAGTATACTGTCACTCATGTGGGATGTCTCGCTAAGATCAACCCCGATGCACCCCTCGACAAAGTCTGTGTTCTCAGCTGCGGGATTTCTACTGGTAAGGAGAATCATCTTCAGGGACTCATTGATTGATTTCCAAAAACATGAAGTCACTCCAGTGGGTACAGTTGACATTGTTGTATGTGTTCTTTGTTGTAGGCCTTGGAGCCACTCTGAATGTCGCAAAGCCGAAGAAGGGCTCGACTGTGGCTATATTCGGCCTTGGAGCTGTTGGACTCGCTGTAAGCTTCTTCCTCCTGTAACACTTATTCTGATCCTCCATTGTCGTAGCCTCGCAGCTGTAGCATAATTTCTCCGGGCCAATAGTTTGCTTTGTTATATTATTTCAGGCAGCCGAAGGTGCCAGAATCGCAGGTGCATCTAGGATTATCGGCGTGGATCTGAACTCAAATAGGTTTGAACAAGGTAAATGGCATTGCAATATCATACCATGTTACGTTTCACAAGAAAACATCCATATGATTCATGTTATAGCTGAACATGATCCTGACTGCTTTTCGTGTGTACATTAACAGCGAAGAAGTTCGGTGTCACGGAATTTGTGAACCCAAAAGACCATGACAAGCCAGTACAAGAGGTTTGTGACCCTTCTCCTCTGCTTCGTTTCGATATACACAAACAATGATGCTTCCATGTCCGGAGCTCATATTCTACACATTGATGCGCCCAGGTGATTGCTGAGATGACAAACGGCGGAGTAGACCGGAGTGTGGAATGCACAGGAAACATCAAGGCGATGATATCCGCCTTCGAATGTGTTCATGACGGATGGGGAGTGGCTGTTCTTGTGGGAGTACCCAACAAGGATGACGAATTCAAAACCCACCCAATGAACTTGCTGAATGAGAGGACGCTCAAGGGTACCTTCTTCGGCAACTACAAGCCCCGCACCGACCTCCCTTTGGTCGTAGAGAAGTACATGAACAAGGAGCTCGAGCTCGAGAAGTTCATCACTCATGAAGCCACGTTCTCTGATATCAACAAGGCGTTCGATCTCATGCTGAAAGGAGAAGGCTTGCGATGCATCATCCGCATGGACGCATAGGGCTCATCAGCTTCTACTCCAATGCATATGCATAGTCCTGGAAATTAAACTCAATAAATGAGAGCCACTGACGCGTCACATCTCCTGCATGTGCAACCTTAATCAGTTGCATATAAACTTAATGTACTTCAGTATCTCCCTTGCTATTACTACTGCCCTCTTGTTTTAACATAGTCCTTTTCCAAGGGATTGTTCTATACAAGTCAGAAAAAACAGCAAGTTGGAGGAAGCTAGCCTATTGTATAAGTAAATTTTACAGGGGAAGAATCAGAAAAGCAATAACCGAGGAACATACCGAAGTGGCCGCAAAAAGAATGCAAAATTAGATTTCTCGACACCAATCATCTTAGACCAGTAATTCCATTGTCTTGCCTGCTACACATTGGACGGGTGAAGGGTCCTCCTTGATAGGAAGCAGCTTTCCTTCATATAAGCTGCTTATGATCCAGTTAGCTGGCTGCATAGATTGACCAAACCTTAAAAACGTTGAGCTGCCGATTAATTTGGGAAGGATTCAGGAATACTTAAATTACAATACCAAGTTCTGCACATACCAGAATAGGTATCTGGAGCTCGGTAGCACACGCCCTCAAGTGGCGTGATACAGACATCTGATTATCTGTGACTATAACCCCGAGAGATATCTTCTTCTTCGAAGCATCCCTTGAAGAGATTTGAATATACATCCACCACCATGCTATGTGAAGGAAACAAAAACCAAAGAAATGAATTAAAGTCCCATGAAAACTAGACAGTGCATTGTTTGAGATTAATTATGCTCTCAGAAGACGTAATTTCATCAGTATTGATTCAGTAACCCAATAGAAAGCAATGACTGAAAATCAATGACAGGCTGAGCTGAAACCTTATGGCACCAGGAAAATCTAACAATTTACTATAGGCTTTGCAAAGAGGTAGTAAACAAAAACTACGCAGGGAATTCTTTTTTACCGATCCAATGTAATACTACCTCCATCCCATAATTCGAGAAACTTTGTTCTTATCCTTAACGATATCAGAAAAACCTTAAATTTGCACATGATTAAAGTTCATAACTTATTTTTTCATTGGTATTTCACAATAATTTTACAAAAAATATATTCGATCGTCACAAACTCAACATCGAAATACGTATTGTGCAAACACTTGTGACGGAAAGAGTAATATCTAATCACAGAACTTTCCTTGAGTCACCATGTCGACCATGACAGTTACACGAAATACGTATTGTGCAAACTCAACCCTTTTTCGGGATTTCATATCCCATAAGAAACGAATTTAAAAACCAAAAGCAAGTTGCACCAAAGTCCACCATTTCAAAACAAAAATAAAAAATCTTGATATACCTAAACTTCAAATTAACCACAAGATTATCTGTAGTTTTTTCTTCTCAACAAAATTAAAAAGTAAAATACGGAGTATATCATATTTTCCAACTTCACAAATATATCTTTATTATGAGATCTCCACATCTTCATACTCTCGTCGGATGCCCCATCTTATCTTTTTATATACGTATGAGATCATAAACAAACTGCGAATTTACCATGCGATCCTGGGAATCGTGGAGATCGTTACAAATCCACATCTTTTTAATATGTACGGAAAACTATAATAATATACCTAGATCAACTTCACTTTACACTCTAATATCCAAAATGTTTGGACACACTTAGGTTTATATCTTTTTGATCTAATCTTTAAATCTGTACATCTTTTCAATCTTTAATCTTTATATTTTTTTTCTTCTAATGTTTAAAGCTTTAAATCTTTTTAATCTTTACTTATAGTTTTCTATGAGATCGTGGAGATCTCAATGCATAAACAAACTGCAGATTTATTATATGAGAAATCGTGGAGATCGTTACAAATCCACATCTTTTTAATCTTTATATCTTTATAATATTTATATCTTTTTATGATCTAATCTTTAAATCTTTAAACCTTTACATCTTTTTAATCTTTAATCTTTATTTTTTTTTTCCAGAAAATTATCCTAACATACAGCTTTTTCAAAAATAACCCCAAGGCACATAAGTCGGGGGAAAAAATATCCCAAAGTCATACAATTTTAAGTTTACATCACTCTCTCTTTTCTCCTCCTCCTCCTCCCCTCGTCGTCGTTCTTACCTATCCTCGTCGTCGCCGTTGTTACCCCTCTCTCTCTTGTTGTCATCGTTTCATAATAGGTGTTTGAAGGAGATGGAATGATATTCTCGGTGGTCATGAGATTGACTGAACAAATCAAGATGTCGTCAACGAGTTCGATTAGAAACCGATTGACGTCCTCTTGTTCCTTCTCGGTGAGATGATGATTCATAGTTGGGTCGTCCATTGGTTCGGGACAAGGTTACCTAATTCATGGTACGTTTCGGTATGCGGTATAGATATGGGTACGTAGGACACACATATGTGAGTTTACGGTACAAGGGGGTATACTTCTTTGGTTCGTTTTTTTGGTACGCGGTTCGCTTTGCTATAGTTTCGGTACGTTATTAATACATTTTTTGTAGATTATTATGTATAATACATATCCAACATATAAATAACTTAAAAACTGTAAGAAAACATAGAAACTTATAGTCCAATGTAATAAGCTATAGTAAATTAACTTCAAAGGTTTAAACTCTTGAGTACATAAAATACTAAAGTTTGAACAAAATTATAAGAATTGGAATCGATTAAACATTAAATTGAAGCCCAATCTTGAATATTAATCTTAATATATTTATATTATCATAAAATTTCATTGATTCCTTCTTTTCCTTCCGGTTCGTCTAATTTAGCGAATTGGTATGCAAGTGTACTACATTTCGATACGCATGAACCAATACGCAATTCGCAGGGGGTGAGCGAATTAGGTAATCCTGGTTCGGGATCGAGAAGCCGAGATCCAATCTGGTTTGGAATTAGATTGTGATCTGATCATGAGACAAAGCATTTTCAGGCGCATTGTTTGAAACATTGCGTTTGTCCTGTTTCAAATAGTGCATCTTTGTTATTTCAAACAACATGCTTTTGTATTTTCCAAACAGAACGCCTTTGTATGTTCAAAAAAGAGTGCTTTTCTATTCTTCAAACAGTGCATCTGTGTATTTACAAAACAGAACGCCTTTGTATTTTCAAACAATACGCCTATGTATTTAAAAAATAGCAAGTGTAATTTCAAAATAAAATGCCTTCAATTCCTTTGATACAGAATCAATATTGCTTTGATTTGACTGGAAACCTGAGATATAAAATGAAGAGAAAAACAATATGAAATTCAAGCTTTCATTGATGGTCGACCTAAATCGACTCTGTCCGTGAAATCGATGGTCGACGATGATGAAGAAGTGGTTGTTGTCGTTGTGGTCATGGTGAGGATGGGTGGTGTTGGTGGGTGGTGGCAATGATCGTGGAAGAGAAAGGGAAAAGTGTTTCTCACCAACAAATTTCCAATTTTTCTTTGCGAACATCAACAGAAGCAAATTGAAAGCTTGGCAACAGATGCACATGAGTCAGACCAGAATTAGACAATTACCGCATATGTCTGATGCCAGCTGAATCCTTCAAAAAGAAACGTCTGCTTAGTCTGCAGAGCTAGTATGATTCTTTTTTCTGTATCAAGAACGAAGTCTTCCTAGCAGAGAAAAGCATTAAATTGCCCGTGGAGTAAGACAGAGAGCATACAGGTTGAGCAACCAAATAAAAGAGAAGATACTAGATACTAGAGAAGCCAATGATGCTAGAGTTTACTTTATCTACAAACCAAAATCATTGAAAATAAAGCCAATTTTTTTTCTTTTCTCAAGCCAAACAACAGGCAACAGCAATAACATAATATAGAGATCAGAGAAAAAAACAAATAAAAAGATGCCTATAATTGTCTACAGTTGTAGCAGTTAAGATGAGTCAAATCTTGAACTCGTAGTGTTTTGAAAATACCTTCCACATTAACCTTGTGTATGAACTGAGAGGACAACATTATATACCAGGAGCAGGACTAGCAAGCCCATACAACGAATCATAAGATAATTCATGGAAAAATCTCATTCAATATACAAGAGCATGAAACAGTCATCACAGCATATTAAAGTCTTAGGTTTTAAATCCAGAGGCCCCTTCTAGACCGAAGGCTTAAAATATCGATCCTTGACCACATACAGTACATATCAGCCACAATCTAGTTATCACATTAACATATTATGCATATATACCGAACAAAAGCTTCGTTAAGCACAATTTCAAATATATGTGTGGTTCATTAGGGCAATCACCAGTTTCAACATTAAGAAAAGGATAATTGTGTGTTCAAAGTTAATATAGAATTTACTAGCTAGCTCAAAGCATGCTGCAAGAACTGCTCCGGTAGGATTCATATACAGAACTAACAACATACCTTGATGTTCCTCAACTAGAGTGCAGAACTCTTCAGCATCTAGGAAAGCTTTATGTTATGGCAGGAAGATGAGAACTTCATCCATTACGCTGCTAAAAGAAAGCAACTTTGATGTGCCACCAAGTTTGTCGCAAAATCTACACGGAAAAAAAAAAACAAAAAAAAGGACATGGTGACGTATTTCACATTTGAAGTAGGAGTTACCATAAAACAAAGGATTGACTGGGTTGGGTGTCCACGCCCTTTGTGACATCTTCCCTGCATAACCATTCAATCCCACAGTGAAAATGTCAAAGCATGACCTATAAGAGAACCAACATAATCAAGCATTCAAAAAGATTGAACTACCAGAGGGGGCAACACATATCTCAAGTGATCAGTACCTGCAGGCTGCAAGTAAGATATATCAGCAGTAACCCTCCAACGTTCTAAAAAACCAAACAAGAAGAACAGGATCTGTGGATAGTTAAAGAGAAAAGGTCACACAGGAAAACATTCACGCTCACATTTTTGTGGTGTCAGGCAAGACATCTTCTGGTGCCATCTCAGCCTTGTGCTCTTATCCGACAAAAATGGTAATAACTTCCACGGATAAATAAATGATAGAGAAACTTTTCGTTAGAGAGAGAGAGAGAGAGAATCCGACTTAGCAACAGAATAAACATTGTCGTTCGCATTTTACACAGACCACGACTACAAGAATGCTTCTATAATCACTCTTCTTCATGCTAGGCCAATATGTATAATTCAGCTACTCATATCTCCTGAACTTAATCAATAAATGCACTGTCAATTCTTAAACACTATCAATTCAAGGCACAAGTTCTCTCAAGTGATCAGTTCATATGTCGACACACATCGTTTGTGTATTGGGACACATCATGGACATATCATGTCAAAGAGATCACATATCGGGACAAGAGACACATAACCCAACGTATCATTCACGTAACTGGACATACCATTCACATATGGGCATTGGCCGGCCATGAAAACCATCGGGAAAAAGCATATAGTAAGAATTATGATCATCTAGAAATCAAAACTACTGATGGACATGTATGAAAATACACATCATTTCTTTACTTTAAATCTTTGTTTTATGCCTCATGTATCGTCCATTTTATGTTTTTAACGTCTTCTTGTCATGGAATGTTGATACTGCTGCGTTTTTATGTTTTTTGGCAGATGGTGCGAAATTTGGAACAAAATGAAGAAAGATGAAGAAGATAGACAAGTGATGAGCTCAAAGGCTGAAATTCACAAGTTTATCGTGTTTCGGGAGCTAATGCGACAAAGTTTCACGCCGAAATGTTAGCTTAGCATGTTTAGAAGTGTTAAATAAGTTTCTAGGATTTTTAGACGTCGTTTAGTATTTTTTCCTTTTAATAGTTTTAGGGAGACACAACACTTTCGGATTTTTCCTAGAAACTTTCGGATTTTTCACCAGTGCGGGCGTGACATGTAATTAGTCGCGGTCGTGACTGTCTCCCAAATACAGAATATTAATTTTTAACCGTCGGATCAATTTGGTCTCGATCTATGCCTATAAATACACGTTGTTAGGGTTCTTCTAATCATCATTGAGCACCAGTGACGGCAGGAGACACGAAAAGGAGAGGCTTTGGAGTACTTTGATCAAACTTTTCAAGAGGAATTGATCCACGATTCATTTCTATTGCTTTGGATTCAGTTTGGAACGTGATTAACGCTGTAAAACATTTATTCTCAGTACTTTATTCTCTGCAGAATGTTTGTCTTTGATGCTATGACTCATTCCATGCTTAG
>JAOVYX010003061.1:0-11240 GCA_035668315.1 Drosera spatulata
TTCCATCTTCGAGATCCTTTCCTTTTATAGAACACAACTTTGCATTTGCTTCCACTGGTGTTGAAACAAGTTTGCAGTCAGGCATTCCGTACTTCAACAAAAGAACTTTGGTATAGTTTTGCTGACACAAGAATATATCATCCTTGGTTCGATCAATTTCAAGACCAAGAAAGTACTTCACCTCTACAAGCTCTTTCATCTAGAGTCGTACCGACAGATTTCCGCTCTTCTATCTCATCTCCTCTTCATTGTCTCCAATGATGATTAGTTCAGCCACGTTGATAAGAATTACTGCCATCTTCTCACCTTGAACCTTTACGAATAGGTTTGAGTCTGCTGGCGTAACTAAGTAGGTGCTTTGAATAACAAACTCAGTTATCTTGTCATACCATGCTTTTGGTATTTACTTTAAGCATGGAGTGCTTTCTTCAACTTGCACACGTGTGAAGGATAAGACTTGCTTTCAAATCCGTTTGGCTGCTCCATGTAGAACTCACGATTTAGCTCTCCATGTATGAAAGCATTCTTGACATCCAACTGCCATAGCGTCCACGACTTGCTGGCAGCAAGTGTTAAGAGAACTCGAACAATTGTAATCTTGGCTACTGGACTAAATGTATCATCATAATCCAGACCATATTTCTATGAGAATCCACGAGCAACAACTCTAGGTTTGTAAGTTTCGATGGAACCATCGGATTTGGTTTTGACCTTGTAAACCCATTTGCAAGAGATAGGTTGAACTGACTTTGGCTTGGGAGCTAAATACCAAGTTTCATTTTGATTTAGTGCATCGATCTCTTCCTGCATGGCTTGTCTCAATTCCTTTCCTCGAGCAGTCTCCTCATTGAAACTCGGCTCTTGTGGCTTGTCGTCTTCAACCAAAGCTGCATTAGCATATTTTGGATTTTGCTTCTGCTCTCTAGTAGGATAATGATGTTGTTGTTGACTTTGTGTTTGCTCCACTTCTTGTACAACTTCTTCTTCTTCCAACTGGGTTGGTCGATTCTCCTCCCTTATCTTATAAACTCTGCTTTGTCAAGGACTGCTTTCTTTGTTTGAAGATTTAGGAGATGACTCTCTTTCAAGTTCTTGAGAAACTTTTGGTTGAACAGTTGCTTCCTTCTCCTTGTCCAGCTTCTCCTACATTATCTCTTCAAACTCTTTTGAGTCTGACAAAGTGACTGACCGTAGACCCCATCAAGATGATGCTTTATCATATACCATATTTTTTGATGGATAACATCTGTCTGTGTTGGGATCAACACACTTTCATCCCTTTCGCTCATTATCATATCCAACAAAGATGCACCGCATTATCTTCTTCGAACGTGCTCCGAAGGCGGTCAGAGACACACACATAGCACACACATCCGTAAACTTGAAAGTGACTCACTATTGGCTTTATCTTCTATAACATCTCGAATGGCGTCATGAACTCGAGCCTCGCTTGTGGTAATCGATTGATGACACGGGCCGCCGTCTTCATACATTCTGTCCGAAAAAGTGGTGGCATGTAGCATGATTCTATAGGTCTCAACTAGATGATGACTCTTTCTTTTAGTAATGCCATTATGTTGCCGGGTGTCTGGACAAGTCAATTGTCTGCGGATATTGTTTTATCGCAGAAACGCCTTGAACTTGTTTGACGTCTATTCGTCTTCGTTGTTAGTACGGAGACACCGCACCATAGTTCCAAACTCCTTCTCCGCGCCTTCTTTAAAATTTTTAAAACACTGACAATGCTTCACACTTTTCCTTCATGAGGTATACCTACACATACCTCAAGTAGTCATCGATAAAGATAATCATATATCTTAGACCGGTGACCGATGGTTTCTTTATTGGACCGAAAACATCCGAGTGAACAACCTCCAATGGAACCTTTGCTTTGAATCGTGACTCCTTGAATGACAACTGATGTGCTTTATCATATTGATAACTAGCACATACTGTATCTTCACGAATCTCCACCTCTAGGAGACCCTTGCGAGTTAACTTTTTAATCATCTATCAACTTTTGATAGGTGACATGCCCAAGCCTAGCATGCCATAGATCAGCAGTCTCATTCTTCTGAGTTTTGTCCACGTAAGCCTCTTGGGCTGACATGACATAGAAAAACTCCATTCGTCTTCCTTTTATGACAGGCATACTCCTATTGTGGCCATGATAGACTTTGACTTCAGTAAGCTGAACACCACATGGTGCCTTTGTTGGCAGTTGTGAAATTGATAACAAGTTTATAGTCATACCAGGTACATGAAAGACATTTTCTAGCGGTACCTCTTTGTAGATACAGTATCTTCACTATTCTCCAGCTCTAGGAGACCCTTGCGAGTTAACTTTTTAATCATCTATCAACTTCTGATAGCTGACATGCCCAAGCCTAGCATACCATAGATCAGCAATCTAATTCTTCTTAGTCTTGTCCACGTAAGCCTCTTGGGCTGACATGACATAGACAAACTCCATCTGTCTTCCTTTTATGACAGACATACTCCTGTTGTGGGTATGATAGACTTTGACTTCAATAGGCAGAACACCACATGGTGCCTATTTGTTGGCAGTTGTGAAACTGAAAACAAGTTTTTCGTCATACCAGGTACATGAAAGACATTTTCTAGCTGTACCTCTTTGTCGCTATGCCGAGGGACAATCATCGTCTTGCCAACATGAGCTACTGACAACTTCGAGTTGTTGACGATGACGACCACATGCTTTTCTTTGTACTTGGACACGTCATGGAGCTTCTCTTTGATATCCATCGTGTGATTAGAACAACAAGAATCCAAGATCCATTCATGGTTGTAGTTAATCACCTTGTCATTGTTGACAGCCGCAAGTGTCAACTCTTTCTCTGGTTTTGCAATACAAGAAGCTACGATCTCTTCTTTTTCTATCGTCAGGGATACTTGAAAATCCCACTCTTCTTCAATATTGCCTTTGCTTTGACTAGATGAATCAAAGTCACCTCTTTGGGACTTTATCCAACAATCGCGAGTAAAATGTCCCTTCCTTCCGCAGTTATAGCATTCATTATTTTGACGTCTCTTTGTTCGTCGCCTTGAGATCCCCCTCGATGAGAGCTTTACTTGGATTGAGAATTCCTCCAAGTTTGCTTCTTTTGTCAACCTCCTTCCTAACGCGGTTGTCCTTCTTGCATCCGTTGAGTGTCCAGATTGGATTTCTTCTCGGGACCACTCTTTTTGCTAAAGAGAGTATTGAGTTCATAGGTTTTGATTATGACATTGATTGAACAAATTGATCTCGAATATAGGTTTTTAGAAAAACACACGAAGACTCAGACCTTTCCCGTTGGTATCAGATTTAAGATAGGTGTAAGCAAGGCCCAAGCCTTCCCAAGTTTCCATATATATGTCATAAACCTAGAAAGTTCTTCTTTTGGTGATTATGCTGAGTTTGTTAAGTCCTCATTGATTATTCTGAATATCTTAAATACGGACTAACAATATATTAAGTAAAATTCGAATATTTTGCTATAAAAATCAGTTTCGGATTGTTTTGTAGATATTGAAAGTTTTGGAGGCCTAAGCATAAAAAGAAGACTAGATTGCTGTCCAAACGAAGATGGAGATCCAAACTTGCTGATTCGTGGAGTTCTATAAAAGGGAGATCATCAGCAGGGAGCAGACGGAACCAATTGCCTACACAACCTTGCCATTATATTGCATTCGAAGAACAAAGAGCAAACTTACCATCCATAGAAGTTCAATCCAGTTCCAAAAACATCCAAAAGCCTAAGACGACGATCCTATGGTGTTTTGGAGCTGAGACACAACAACTAACACAACCTGCTGTTGTTGATTGATTGGAGAGTTGATCAAGAAGACTTTCTTGGTTCAAGGTGACCGAACCAGAGGAAGACCTAGGCCTTGTTGAAGATAAGGGTGTCAAGTTGCAAGGAGCACAATCCAGGGAACTAAGGACCAGAGAAGTATAAGGTGTTGCTACAGGGGATTGAAGCTAAGGGTATAAAAGTTCTATCAAGGAGGATATGAACTAGAGTTGCTAAGGTTTAGTTCGGGGTAAAACGTGTACTTAGGGTGACATCTGGGGGATTGGTACAAGTTGTAATTGGTGTTAACTGTGTTACCAGGGTGTTGGTGATACAGGGATTCCCTGACATTGATCTGTAGGATTGGTGAATGGTGTGTACTAGTGAAGGAGATCATAGTGAAAAGTTCTCAAAAATCCCACTGGGTACTGGATGTAAATCTCTTGTTCCATAGTTTTAGGCAAGAGATGAACCCGTATAAACACTGCGTCCACTCTCTTTTTATTCTTTCCATTCTTGATCACACAACAGACAAGCATACAAAATAGTTGGTGATTTACAAACAAGCAAACAGGGTGAGAAAAACCCTGGCTTTCCTCATCAAGAAAGGTAAAAGAGTTCGAACATCCATTGATACTCAATTCATAACCTAAACCCCCCCCCCCCCCCCCACCTCGAGTATTTTCTGCAAACCAATAATTAGTATTAGAGCAGGTTCTTCTTAAAGGCTAACTACTTGAGATGAAAAATATGAGTTTGACAGAGGCTGAAAATGCGAAAGCATCTGAGCACGGGCCACCATTGTTTGATGGAACGTACTATGGTTTTTGGAAAGAGAAGATAGAGATGCACATTCAATCTGAGTACTGGAAGCTATTGGAGATCATTCAAAATGGACCACTGAAGATAGAGAAAAAAGGATGTTGATGGAAAGATGGTTAAGAAACCAAGAGCTGAATGGGTTACTGAAGACTTCCAGAAGATACAGAGGAATACAAGAGCAAGGAAGATTCTCATATGTTGTTTGACTGGTGCTAAATACAAGCATATCTCAATATGCCATACTGCCAAGGAGATTTGGGACACTTTGAAGGTGAAATATGAAGGAACCAGAGAAGTAAAGGAGCAACAAATTGATTGTTTGGTTTCACAGTTTGAAAACTTAAAGATGAGCCCCAATGAGACCATCAAGGAGATGTTTACCAGGTTCATTGAGATTGTTAATGAACTAGATTCACTTGGCAAATCATACACTCCTAATGAAACTGGTGAGAAAAGTTCTCAGAAGCCTCCCTAGGGCTTGAAATGCAAAGGTCACCGCCATACAAGAAGCCAAGGACTTAAAGAAGTTACCTTTGAGTGATTTGATTGGCTCCTTGATCACCTATGAGAAGACACTGAAGCAACAAGAAGAAGATGAAGCTTGTGTGTCAATTAGGATGAAAGGCCTGGCCCTTCAAGTCACTGAGTCACCAAGAACCTCTGAAGCATGTGGACGATGTGATGATGAGACTATAGCCTTCCTGACCAGAAGATACTTTAACTTCTTGAAAAAGAAGGATGATAAGAGAAGGTAAATGATAAGTTCTCATCTAAATCAACTTCTAACCCTTATTTTAATTGTGGCGAAACAGGTCAATTCAAGAAGGATTGTCCAAATGCTAAAACATAGAGATTTCAAAGGAAAGAAGATGCAATTCTCTATTGCTGACAGGAAAAAGGCTATGCTTATTGCTTATGAAGCTTGGGATGCTTATAATTCTAATTCTGATGAAGACTTTAATGATGAATCAAAGGATGAAGAAAGCTCCAAATGTTGTCTCATGGGGGGAATGTGACTTTTGGCAATAATAGTGAAGGTAAATTGCAAGTAAAAATAAGGTTGGTAAGTCCCTTTCTCACTCTATTGATAATGTGCATTATATTGTAGGAATGAAGCATAACTTGTTTAGCATATCTCAATTTGTGACAAAGGAGACAAGGTTGAGTTCACTAACAAAGTTTGTACTGTGAAAGATTCACAGACAAGAAAACTTGTCCTTCAAGGAAAAAGATGCAAGAATGTTTAAAAAGTGACTTTGGATGAAATTCTTGTCAACACTCTTAATTGTTTAATTGTTCAAGAAGAAAATGACATGCTTTGGCATAAAAGTTTTGGCCATATAAGTTATTACCTACTGAATAGATTGAATTCTAAGAAACTGGTAAGTGGTCTACCTACAATGCACTATGAGCAACAAGGTCTATGTGACTCATGTACAAGAGATAAACATGTCAAAGCATTATTCCATTCCAAGAATATGATGAATACTTCTAAACTTTTACAATTGTTACACATGGATCTGTGTGGACCAATAAGAATATAAAGCATAGAAGGAAGTAAATGTATTCTTGTGATTATTGATGATTACACCAGGTACACATGAGTTACTTTTCTCAGAACCAAAGACGAGACATTTGATGAGTCCACAATTTCATCCTCAAAACTTAAAACAAGATTGGTCTTAAATTGATTGCGCTTATAACTAATCATTGTACTGAATTTGACAATTCTAAGTTCATTTAGTTTTGAAGCAAAGAAGGAATTGAGCATAATTTCTTAGCTCACAGGACCCCTCAACAAAATGGTGTGGTAGAGAGAAAGAACCGGGCCTTGGAGGGGATTTCAAGAACAATGTTGCTAGATAGCAACTTGTCAAGAAATTTTTGTTCAGAGGCTGTCAATACAACTTCTTACATTCTAAATAGGGCACTCATCAAACCTATATTGAAGTTAACCCCCTATGAGCTCATGAATGGATGAATTCCAAATATCTCACACTTGAGAAAATTTGGATGCAAATGCTTTGTTTTAACAAAGGAATTTTTGTTGGATATGCTCATGGAAGCAAGACTTATAAAGTGTTCAACAAAAATACACAAACCATTGAGGAGAGTGTGCATGTAATTTTTGATGAAACTAACTTGAGTGATTCGAATTTGCAAGATTAAGACTTTGAGATTGGCTTACTCAAGGACAAACCAATTGAAACATACGGTGAATCATCAAAAGATCAAGCTGGAGTTAATGGAAACACAAAGACTGAGTAGTATGGTGATCAAACAGAAAACCTGAAATCTGAAGGCACGAAGACCCAGGCCTTGAAACCTGAATTGGAAGAAATTAACGAAAACAAGGAACTGGAGTTTCAACAACCATCTAACACTCCTCTTGTGATCAAAAATTGAAAATACAAAGGTTCACATCCACCAGATGAGGTGATTGGTGATTTAAAAGCTGGTGTTCGAACAAGGTCAAGGAATTCTCTTCAAAACACTTGTGCTTTTTTCAACTTTTCTTTATCATATAGAACCCCATGATTATAAGGAGGTTCTAACTGATGTTGATTGGGTGTACGCAATGTAAGATAAATTGAATCAGTTTGAAAGAAGTAAAGTGTGGCATCTTGAACCTAGATGTAATACCCGAGAATTTTGGGAATTTAGAAACGAATATATAACGTTACAATTTTTAAATAAATAACGCTTAAGGGTTATATATTTAAAAATCCAAGAAAATATTTGATTATTAAATCAAATATGATGATGGGATATTTGGGATGATTAGTTGAACGCGCCAATAAATATTACGAACGAATAACGTTATAACGTTATAAACGTTGAGCATAAGGGGTAGCGATTTTAACCCCATAAATGATGAATTGTGACTCCTAAGGTCATATTTCGTATATGGGATAAATTTATCGTTTCAAATAAATTATTGATGAATTAATATCACGAAATTTGGGTAAATAATGGACTAAACGAGACTTATCATGGGACGGAGCGGGATATTTCACCCACACCCACCTAATTCTCCACTTCCCGCCTCCCTTTCTTCCATCACCTGCACTCACTCCCACCATCACTCCCACTCTCAACTGCCGCCACCATCTTCTCCAGCCAGCCGCCGCAGCTGCCACCACCTCTGGCCAACGCATCAAGCACTGATCGTCGTCATCATCATCATCATCACCAACATCACCTCATCAACCACGCAGCCACCACCAGGAGACCATCATCACGATCACACCACCAACGCAAGCTGCTCGAGTAGTTAACATCAACGGATCCGTTCGTGTGATCGTGTGCATCAAGGATCATCGTTAATTGAGATAACCTCACTCTTCCGAGACGCCTCTTTTATTCGATCACACGCATTCTTTGCATCCATACATATTTTGGGACACGTTTTGATGTGTTTGATGTGTGAGGAATGGGTCGTATGCATTTTAATGATGATTGAAGGATCAGCGTGCATCGGACGGGAGTTTGTGGACATTCTGGGCAGCAGAACAGTCGCGCCCGCGACCACCCTAAGTCGCAGCCGTAACTGTCACGGCCGCGACGGCCTTTTGGCCAAGAAATTATCAGTTTCGTGCATCGAACCTTAAACCTAAATGCTTATATGAGACATATAACCCATACGCATGGAAATATAACATCAAAAATGCATATACGATCACGTCAAATGTGTGATGGGGTATTTGGGATCGAAATGAACTAGAATGCACCCTTATAATGTATATACCCTCACGGAAAATTAAAAAAAGCGACCGCTAAACGATTAATAAAAAGGGAACGGGGGATGTGGAGCATAGTTACACTATCCGTGTGAACTAATGAAAAGAAAACGAATAAGAAATATCGCCTCCTTGAACTGATAAGGACGGCATTGACATCCCTAGTAGATCCAATGGATCGTTGGTCGTTTTCCTTGAAATTATTAAGATGCTCGAACATGGTGTCCCTTCTTTGACCCATTGCGATCATTTGTTGCATCCTTGAATAGCCATGGTGGTATTGTTGATTCATTGCACTCCAGTATTATCCTTTGAGTCATCGTCACGGATGAGAACTAGGTAGGGAGCGATGGGCATCCCCCATCCTCTTTGCATGCATGCAGCGGCTTCTACGCCGTTGTGACAGGGCCACGGGTTGCTCTCTGCAGGGAGTCCCAAATTATCTCAATGCAGGCAAACTATACCTCACTGAATGCGCACAAGAGGTGCAAGACGACGCACAGAGTAGGCAGGTGCGCAAACAGAATCTATTGGGTAGCCCGGATGACGATTGACTCATTACATTATCTCTGTACTCCGAGTCGGTCATATCCTTGGAGTTGCCGCTTTTGAGTCAAGTCATGAACCCTAAATAAATGCAAAAGAAAGGAATGACTCTCAAAAGCAATACGAAGCCATACAAGGAATGAGAAGCGATTCTGTTTGATATGGCACCCATATTTTCCTATATATATATATATATATAAATGTTTTAGGGACTTTCGACAGTCGCCATAGCCGTTAGCGAAAGTTCCCTGTAATTGGGATTCATACACCTGAGGTTGCTGAGCTTCATTAGCTCACGGTTATGTTTTTCAATTGCAGGTATGCCCCCAACAGCACCTGAAGGCTCTTAGTGTGAGCTTGCATGCATATAGATGAATCCACGTACTTCGGATATTATGGCAGATCAGATGACTATATTATTTAATGTAATAATTGATCTGCATTGCTTCTGCTCCAATGGTGTAAATAAAACAGGTATTCGAAGTTGTAAGCTATGACTGTGTCTACTATTTATAGCTTCCTTGACATCTATACCCCTAAACCCATTCGTTTTATTCGGCCTTGTCACTAACTGGGTTCATGACGGCATAATTCTCACGTGTCTTTCGGTATAGAAATCCGGGGGCGTTACACTAGAGCTAGTAATCACCTTGTCATAGGAACAAAATGGGTCTTTAGAAACAAACTTGATGACAATGACAAAATTACCAGAAATAAAACTAAGTTCACGCTCCAAGGTTACAGTCAAGAAGAAGGAATTGATTATAAAGAAACCTTTGCACCTGTTGCTAAATTAGAAGCCATTAGGATGTTGATTGCATTTTTTGCTAAAAGAGAATGTATACGTTGAATAGCCACAAGGCTTTGAAGATCTAGCATATTCTGATCATGTGTTTAAACTGGACAAAGCTCTCTATGGCCTTAAACAAGCCCCAAGGGCTTGGTATGAAAGGCTCTTTGAATTCTTATTGTCATATGGTTTTACTAAGGGTCAAATTGATAAAACTCTGTTCATCAAGAACCATGGCAAATCTTATAGCAAATTTATTGGTAATGCAAATCTATGTTGATGATATCATATTTGATACCACTAATGAGATCTTATGCAATGAATTTTCTGAGCTCATGACAGGAGAATTTGAGATGAGTGTGATGGGCAAGTTGACATTCTTCCTTGGACTCCAAATCAAGCAAGGGAATGAAGGGACAATCATTCACCAACAGAAGTATTTCAAGGAACAACTCAAGAAATTTGACATGACTGATTTCAAGACGTTTGACACCCCAATACCTACTATATGTAAGCTGGAGAGGTAAGGGTATCAGAAAATCTGCAGAGGTATGATTGGTTTTTTACTCTATTTAACTGCTTGTAGACCTAATATCATGTTCAGTATGTGCTTGTGTGCTAGATTTAAGGCTAATCCTAATGAATCTCACCTTAAACCTGTCAAAAGAATAATGAGATATCTCAAAGGCTCAGGCCTTTGGTATCCTAAGGGAACCAATTTTGACTTGTTAGGATATTCTGATATTGATTTTAACCGGTCATTTAGTGGATAGGAAAAGTATTACTAGTATATGTCATTTTCTAGGCCCATGCTTAGCCTCTTGGTCATCAAAGAAACAGAATTCAGTACCCCTTTCTACCATAGAACTACTGGATTATGTTGTGCACAATCATTTTAGATAAAACAACAAACTAGAGACTATGGTCTTGGCCTTGGTTGTGTTTGAATCTTATGTTATCACACAAGTGCAAAATCTGTCACCAAAAATCCTGTCCAACACTCAAGAACGAAATATATTGACATTAGATATCACTTCTTGAGAGATAACTATGAAAAAGACAATATAATCTTGACACATTGTAATATAGAGATTCAATTGGCTGATATATTTACAAAACCTTTAGCGAGAGAAAGATTTGAGAAGATAAGGCAGGAAATAGACATGATCAAAATATTTTAACTTCTTGCCATTACATTATTTTTCTTTCTAAAGTTGAGTTGATTTGAGAGGATATTGTGTTCGAAACTAAATATTTTTTGTACTTATGTTTTATTTGATTGATGTTAAGACAGGAAGATTGATGATCCTGAATCTTCAAGGAAATTTCAAGTCATGATGAAAAAGGAAACACTGGAATGGGAATATAAGTTCGCCAAAGGTACATTTTAAGTTGAGCTGGTGTGACATTGATTACTGCATAACCCATATTTTGTTACCACCACAAAGGCCCAACCCTTCCTCATACTTGTCTTATATATACAGCTGCTATAACTTCCCAAAACTATATGCAACCACAAGTTTTTAAAACACAAATTGGGGGGGG
>JAOVYX010003062.1:0-11240 GCA_035668315.1 Drosera spatulata
TATTCTAAACCCGGTTAAGTTGAATTGCCTGGCTAGGGATTGTAGGACCCTAGCGACAGTAATGCTACGTGGGTTTTTTAGAAAAAGATCGAAAAACTCGGGGCGTTACACCCATGCACCCTGAAGTTGTGAAAGAATTTTATACAAATCTAGTTATGGTGAAGTTGAGTGAGAATGGGTTCATGATAAAGAGCCAGGTAAGTAGTTAACAAGTCATATTAAATGAGGACATTATAGGTATGGAGTTAGGAATTTCTGCTAATGGATTTGATGACTATGGGAAAATAAAATGGCCTAAGGTATCCAAGTGTGATCCCATGACATTGACTAAGAAATTCAGTAATGACGACACACTCATTGCACCCGCACCAGTTCACATCAATTCCATGACCGAAGAAATTAGGCTCCTATTTTCTTTGATTGTCAGAGGAATTATTCCAAGGACTTCTAGGAAAGACAGGGCAAATGGTCTAGATGTGATTAGCATGGAGATTATGTGTCGGGATGATGAAGTGAATTTGCTTTTGTTGATGATGTGTCACATGCTATATCTTAAAGCACACTGGAGTCACGAATTATCTTATGGAATCTGGTTGTCCGAGATCTTGAAAAAACTTGGAGTTGTGAAGTTGACGTACAATCAGAAATCGCACAAGACAAGTTATTTTGATGAAGGGTACATGCAGCTAATTATATTCAAGAAGGTGAAGGGAGAGTGGAAAAGAGTTGGGACTCCAAAGGGAACTGGTTCTTCAAAGGGCATCAAGAAGAAATTATGTGCTGAATGTGCTAGGAAGGTGAAGGAGCTGTCAGAATAGGAAGAGAAGATAGCTCAACAGGAGAAGATGATTGCAGATCTAAAATCTGCTCTGGGCTCGGCCCTAGCCACCTTTAAGCACATGGTCTTTTTCCACCCTTCCAAATGATCCGACCAAGCTTTATGTTCTATACTTTATGATTATGCCTTTTAATCTCGTTGAAACGTCTATTATTTTTCATCACAACTATTATGGCCTGTAATATTTAGTCTTTTGACCCTGGATTTCTACAAGTTTGACTTTCTGAGTTGTTTATGCATTTTCACCTTGGTCTATGTCACCTAAAGGGAAGGTTGAGAATAAATCATTCTGCAAGTGGTGTGAAATAACCATTTTACTGATGCCAAAGAGGGAAAGGGGATGATGGTCACTTTGTTAGCCTTACGATGCCTAGGATCTGTTTGATGTTTTTATTACTTTCTTTCCTGATTTGCTTATGCGGAACTATCTATTGTTTGAGTTTTTTGTTTTATGATATTTACATTTGACTTTCCCCATGTTTTAGTGATCAAATGATCAAATAATTGTGTCTGTATTTGCTCCTAAACATTGATATTGAAAATATTCTGAGCAATTGAGGCTCATTTTCTATCTGACATGATCATGTAATCATATCTTGCTCTGAGCATGTTTTCCCAGCATTGAGTACAGGTTCTGTATTGGTGATTAAAGGATGCTAAGGATAAGCTGAAGACCTTCAAGTATGATTTTCTAAACTAACTCATTTAGAAGAACTGGTCCATGAAGGTATGAGTTGCTATGGTCTTTATATCCATCTGAATCAATTTCTTTATGACCATCCACTATTTATTATCATCAAAAAGGGATAAATTATCAAACCTTATGAAGTTTCAATGATAACAAACAGTACTGCACTAATGTTATTTTAAATTTGATGATGCACAGGTGCAGTTTGACATTTTGATGCATAATTAAGAACATTCTAGTTCAAGTCAAATTAAAGTGGGTCAAAAGCTCTAGACTTGAAGTTGATGAACAAGTAAAAATGTTGATCAAGATTCACACCTGAAAGGCAACTCAGGAACAATGCACAAGAACTATATGATGGAAGCTGTAGTTCTATCGTTGTAGTGTCATGTGTATTGTAAACAGGTTGATACCTTTTATTTAGTCAGTTAAAGTGATGAGCACTTAAAATTTTGGGTTTACCTTAATCGAGTTTTCAAAAGAACTCAATCTTATTGAAGACTTGTTCATGGGACAGTTATAGAATCTGTAACAGAATCCTATTTTTTTGAATAACTTTGTAAAGGGATATTTTCTAGATATATTTACTGATTTTTGACTCGGGAATAATATCCTTTTAACAAAAAACATTTTAACAAAATGGAGTCAAGGATTTTGACTATCAGTTTATTTTTAGTTAAATATCCTAGATTTTAGGAGAAGTACCAAACTGTTTTTTTTTTTTTACCAGAGTTTACTCTTGTTTTCCACGATCTCCACTACTCCATAACTCTTGATAAGAATGTGCAATCCCTCCAGTTTGTATAGAAATTGATGAACAAAACTTAGAAGTATTAACCATGATGTTGTTAGTGTGCTTAGGTTGGAAATCAGTTAGGTATCTGCAGTCTAGGTTAGATGCTGGAGAGCAGATGGCCACAGATGGAGAGCATTGTGGGCCACCAAATGCAGACTATTACAGAGATTTTCAGCAAGGCAGCTAAGATATGGATGGACAATTAAAGACCTACAAATGTTTCAGGATTTGGGATCAATTTTGCAGACAAGGACCAACACAGCAATGCATGGATTGCATCAGATCTTGGTGCAGACAAGGTTACAGCAGTGACTGGGTGCAAACGAGGTCTCAACAGTACTGAGTGTAGACTGAGTTGTAGCAGATTGGAATGCAGCAAAGATGGTTGACAAGGTTAGGACAGAAGTTTGAGGATTGATCAAATCGAAGATTTGAGGTTTGTAGTGACACTATGAAGATCAGAAAAAGGTGAGCTATCAACATCATAGTTTTGGACAGAAAATGTCATTTCTTTTTATTTATTTATGTAAAGAAGTTACTAACAATTTATTTTATGAAGAAAACATGGCTCCTCCATAGCTACCTAAATGTCGCAACAGTGGAGAGCCAACAGCATGCTCATTTGATAAATTCAATCACTGGAAGCTAAGAATGCTTTCACATCTGGATTCAATAAATGAAAGAATGCATGATGTGATCACAGATGGGCCATACATTCCACAGATGCCAGATCCAGTTGATGTATCCAGAGAAGTGGACAAGCCCAAATCTCTCTGGACAAAAGAGGACTGGGATTTAATGCTGGTGGACAGAATGACAAGAAATCAAATATTCAAAGCTCTTGATGACGATATGTTTGAGATAGTTGTTCATACAACCACTGTAAAGGAAGCATGGGATGCTCTACTACTCAGAAATAAAGGAACAAATGAAATCAGAGAAAACAAGAAGGATATCCTCATGCAGCAGTACGATTGGGTCTCAATGAGATTTGATGAAAATTTGACCAGCTTCTATTAGAGGTTCAATGTACTCATCAACATTCTTCAAATTTTAGGGAAGACCTTTGACAACAAGGAAGTCAACCTGAAGTTCATGAGATCACTTGGTGAGATCTAGGGAACAAAGGCTACATCAATAAGGGAGTCCAGGGATCTTGCTAAGATGTCCATGGCACAGCTATATGGTGTGCTGCATACCTACAATTTAGAAGTTGAGCAGAAAAGACAAATTAATGAGGCTAGGATGAAAACTCTGGCCTTCAAAGCTCAAGAAAAAATTCTGAGATCCATGGTAGAAGAGAAAACCAGTGACACCTTGTCTGCAAGCTAACAGACAATATCAGAAGAACTTGCACTGATGGGCAAGAAGTTCATAAAGCTGTTCAAGAAGAAAAATCTCAACAAAAACATCTCAAGCAAAGTCAAAGAAGAAGAAAAGGAGGTCTGCTACAACTGTGGAAAGCCAGGGCACTTTGCTGCACATTGAAAATGACCTGTATAGGAATCGTCTGCATAGAGGAACAAAAAGGAATATAGCAACGGGAGCTCTGGAAGGAAAGAAAAGGGCAAGGCCTATGCTGCTAAAACTTGGAGTGAGAAAGAATCTGATGATAAAGAGACAATCTCAAACGCATAGCTCTGTCTTATGGAAAAAAATGAAGAAAAGCAACAGGTATTTGATTTCTCCAACTCAGATGCCTCTTTAGAAGAATTAAAAGAGACTCTTCAGGAAAGCTCTGAGAACTTTATTAACCTCTAGAGGGAAAATAAAGCTGATTGTAAATCTCAGAGAGAATTACAATCTAACATATGAAGAGATTGACTGTATATGAAGAGTACTAGTAGTAGCTCAAAATGAGCTGAAGAAATCAGATGAGAAGGTAAAGCATTTCAATGCAGTAGTGGAAACACTCACAAAGAGAAATGCTAATGTACAAGCTTAAGTAGATACATGGAATGACTACATTTGCAAAAAATGCTAGACATGGGTCAATCCTCACATGATCGTTCAGGATTAGGCTATAAGGACCGGCTGAATGACATTTCACACTCAAAAGTGAACGAAAATATCATAACCAGTAAGAAAGAGGTAAAGCAGACCTCTGAAAAAGTCTTGCAGACGGGTGAAGCCTCTCCTGAACATGGAAAGCAGAAGAGTAAGGCCTCTATTGCTTAAACCCCAAGGGTTAAATCCTTGAACAAAGTACCTGCACGAACTGGTGCGAAAGACCACAATGTGCATGTGGCCTGGAATCATAAGATTGAAGCTAACAAGAGGTCATATAGATCCCAGTATGCACGTAATTACTCAGTATGGAACTATAATTTCAATACTGCATGGAGACGACCATATCAAAAAATCATTTGCACATGCAAAATACAATAGAGTGGGTGGAGAAACACTAGCAAACCACCTAGAGCAATAAGACCAAGGGTCTACTGCTATACTTGTGGCAAATCTGACCACAAATCATTTGAATGTTGGACTCCACACAACATAGTTATTCAAGTGTGGGTGCCCAAAACTAACAAGGACTCATATGTGTGGGTACCATGTACAAAGTTTTAATCCTTTATTGCAGAAATAACAGGATGGAACATGGTACATGGATAGTGGTGTTCAAGACATATGGCTGGGAACAAAAGCATTCTGAAAGAATACAGAGAAGAAGAAGAACCCCTACTCATCTTTGGAGGAGGTAAGGCAGGTAAAACTAAAGGTTATGGAACCCTTGGTGTTCAAGATATGGAGACGACCATATCAAAAAATCATTTGCACATGCAAAATGCAATAGAGTGGGTGGAGAAACACTAGCAAACCACCTAGAGCAATAAGACCAAGGGTCTACTGCTATACTTGTGACAAACCGGGACACAAATCATTTGAATGTTGGACTCCACACAAGAAAGTTATTCAAGTGTGGGTGCCCAAAACTAACAAGGACTCATATGTGTGGGTACCATGTACAAAGTTTCAATCCTTTATTGCAGGAACAACAGGATGGAACATGGTACATGGATAGTGGTGTTCAAGACATATGGCTGGGAACAAAAGCATTCTAAAAGATTACAGAGAAGAAGAAGGACCCCTACTCATCTTTGGAGGAGGCAAGGTAGGTAAAACTAAAGGTTATGGAACCCTTGGTACAGGTTCTTTAATCTTTAGAGATGTGGCGTATGTTAAAGGTTTAGAACATAACCTGTTATCCATCAGTCAATTATGTGACAAAAATTATGATGTCTCTTTCACTCATGATTCATGTCAAGTAAAGGACAAACTCACCAAAGAAGTCAAGCTGGTAGGAACCAGAAAAGGAAATATTTATGCAGTAGAATTCAATTCATCACAGTCGGCACAAATTACATGTTTTCATACAAAAGGTGCTGAAGATATAAACTAGTTATGGCATAAGAGATTAGCACACCTAAATTTCAAAACTATAGCTAAGCTATCCTCAGAAAACTTGATAAGAAGACTTTCTCAAATCAAGTTCAAAAAGGACAAGGTGTGTAAATCATGCTAAGAGGAAAAGTAGACTAGAGCAAATTTCAAACCTCGAAACTCATCAGAATCAGTTAAAATACTGGAACTACTGCACATGGATCTTTTTTGGTCCGATAGAAGTAGAAAGTTTAAATAGAAAGAAGTATACCCTAGTTATAGTTGATGACTATTCAAGTTATTCATGGGTAATGTTCTTGCACAGAAAGAGTGAAACTTACAGCCTGCTGACTAGATTTCTAAGGCAAGTTCAACATGAGAAGGGTACTAAAATAATCATAATTAGGAGTGATCATGGTACTAAATTTGACCAAACAGGAGTAGATAGTTACTGTGATGATCATGACATTAAACATAACTTTTTAGCACCTAAAACACCTCAACAAAATGGTGTAACAGAAAGAAAAAATAGAACACTTATAGAAGCAGCCAAAACAATGCTTGCTGATATAAACTTACCTAAAAACTTCTGGGTAGAAGCAGTAAACACTGCATTCTATGTCCAAACAGATGTTTTATACACAAACTACATAAGAAGATCCCCTATGAATTGTGGAAAGGAAAGACACCAAGTGTCAAATACTTTCATGCTTTTGGATGCAAATGCTATATACATAACAATGATAAATATCATCAAGGAAAATTTGATCCTAAGACGAATGAAGGGACATTTCTAGGATATTCCACAACTAGTAAAATCTTCAGAGTATATAACAAAAGAACACAAACAGTTGAAGAGTCAGTTCATGTTTTTTTTATGAACCTGAAATGTCCATTTGTGCTGCTAATATCTTTGATAAGGAATGTGCATGCATAGATGATGAACAGGACGCAGACAAGAACTCTGATGTTACAGAAAAGGGTAAGCAGTCTATAGACAATGGAGAAAACAGTAATGCGGCAGAGCCATAGCAGCCAATGATATAACAACTGGAAAACATCACCATTGATCAAGATAAAAGGAGATGGATCAAGGCACACACACAAGATGACATCATTGGAGACAAGGATGCACCAGTGCAGACTAGAAGAGCAATAACAAGAGAGTGTCTGTCTGGATACTTCATATCAGAAATGGAGCCAAAGACAATAAGTGAAGCTCTAAGTGATCCAAACTGGATTGATGCCATGCAGGAAGAATTAAATGAGTTTCAAAGAAACGAAATATGGTATCTAGTGTCCAGACCCAAAAATTATCCAATTATTTGCTGCAGGTGGGTTTTCAGAAACAAAACTGATGAAAATAGAACAGTCATCAGAAACAAACCCAAGCTAGTGACGAAAGCTTACTCACAAAAAGAAGGAATTGACTTTTATAAAACCTTTGCCCCTGTTGCAAGACTGGAAACAATAAGAATGTTCCTTGCCTATGCTGCATACCAAGGATTCAAAGTCTATCAAATGGATGTAAAGAGTGCCTTCCTCAATGAAAAGCTGCAAGAAGAGGTGTATGTTAACAACTTCCTGGATTTGAAGACTTTGAACATCCACATCATGTCTACGGGTTAAACAAAGCATTATATGGCTTAAAACAAGCTCGAAGGGCATGGTATCAAACTCTCTCAACTTTTCTATGTGAGAATAATTTTCAGAGAGAAAAGGTAGATACCACTCTATTTCTTAAGAACTATAAGGAGCATATTCTCTCAGTGCAAATTTATAATGATGCCATTATATTTGGCTGCACTAACAATAAATTGTGTGAAAGATTTGCTGCATTAATAAAATCAAAATTTCAAATGAGTTTAATGGGAGAATTGAAATATTTTCTAGGACTTCAAGTACAATAGTTAGAAAGCGGGATATTCATAAATCAAGCCAAGTACCTAAAGAACAAAGTCAAAAGAAATATGGATTAGAAAATACAAGTCACATGAAAACCCTTATGAGTGCAGTTGTAAAAATTGATAAGGATGAGACTGGAAAAGAAATAAGCCAAGCAATGAATAGGGGAATAATAGGCTCTCTCTTATACCTAACTGCAAGCAGACCAGACATCCAGTACTCAATTTGCGTGTATGCAAGGTATCAATATGATCCCAAAGAATCCCATTACACTGTAGTACAGAGAATCCTGAGATATCTTAACAGAACTCCAGATATGGGTGTATGGTATCCTAGGGAATAAGATTTTACACTAACAGGTTATTCAGATGCAGACTTTGCAGGTTGTAGAGTTGACAATTTCTTGGTGCAAGATTTATTTCATGGTTCAACAAGAAGCAAAACACAATGTCAACCTCTACTACGGAAGCAGAATATATAGCTGTAGGAAGCTGTGGTGCACAAGTATTATGGACGAGGTCACAACTTGTTGACTACGGTATAACGTTTTCCAAAACTTCAATATTTTGTGACAACACGTCTGCAATGGCAATTTCAAAAATCAAGTTTTTCATACTAGGAGCAAGCATATTGATGTCAGATATCACTTTATAAGAGATCATGTGTAAAAAGGTCACATTAAATTAGAATACATTCCAACGGAAAAATAAATTGCAGACATTTTTACAAAGCCTCTTGATGAGAACAAGTTTATTCAATTCCGAGGTGAATTGGGTATGATTGATTTGAATCAGTAACATGGCCAAAATGCTCTGCTATTCCACTGCACATGTGGATTGCAGACCAGCATTATTACTACTCCACTGCAATTCTATTTTTTGGAAAGAAATAACATTTTAAAACTGATTGCCTAAAATGCCACAAAAGTCAAAATCTGCGATTGAATGTGCGCAACGGCTAGTTTTTAAATGGCAACGGTAATTTTTTCAAAGAGCATAAATTATGAAAAATGTTTCAACCTGAAATACTTTTTAATCTCTCACTCTCTCACTCTAAGCATTCTACTACTCACATTCTCTCTCTTGCACTCTACTGCAAACCTCAGGTCGCTCTTTTCAAATCTAGCTCTTGCGAACTTTAAAATATCTCTAACTTCTTTCAAAAAAAAAATAAAAATGGCCAACACTCCATCCAAGAGTGACCAAGCTCAAGAGCAATATAGTCCAACAAGAAAGATTGAGTTGCAGATGGGAGTAGTTCTTGATTTTGAAACTTTGAAGAACGAATCAGATGAAGTAAAGGATATATCTGAGCTGATTCAGGATGCAGGTCTGAAGTACTTCTATCAGAAACTAAGTAGAATATATGACAAAGAAGTACTAGACTTCATTCAATAGTCTAGAGTTGCTGAGGACTTTCAAGTCATCACATACACATCTGCCAAAGGAATTGGGATCACCATCACTTCAACTGATTTCGAACAGCACTTCAAATTCTCAAACGAAGAACCTAGAGATATTCCAATCTCTGTGGTAAATGATGGTAGGCATGCCATGTTGAGTGAAGACAGGCAGAAGGAAGGAATAAGGGCAGTGAAGAAATATTTGTCCAAGGCACACAAGCTACTTGCAGACGTGGTCAAAAAGGTGATCATGTCAAGAGAGATCTCCAAAGATCAGATCACTTCTTATCAGCAAGAAATAATGTGCACAATCCTTACCAAGCACAAACTCAATTGGGCCAAGCTGCTGATATATCGTCTGGCCAAGGTAGTAGAGGCCAGACAACTTCCGTTTGGAAGAATCATAAGCATAATTCTCAAGGAGAAGGTCAAGCTCTCTGACAAGAAGGGGAGACCATGGACTATGGCCAACCAGATTGACGTCCGGAAGATTGGAAAGCAGCCAATAGGCTTTTCAAAGAAGCCAACAGCAGTGCAAACTACAGCAAAGGCAGCAGACCAGCCTGACAAGAGGAAGCCTGTAAAGGCCAAAGGGAAGCTAATCAAGAAGGCAGTAGAAGCCAAACCAAAGCAGGCAAGGGTAACAAGGAGAAAACTTTCTTGCAGACCTCAGAAGAGGAAACAGTATCGGAGCTCCCTGCTGCACAGCCTACAGAAATGGAGGCAGAAGCACAGTTTGCACCAACAGAAGAGCAGACTGAAGCTAGTTATCAAGGATCAACAACTGTAGCAGAAATTAAAGGATCATCCTTAAGAAGTATACTACCAAAGGAGCCAGAAATCGTTGTACTTCAAGATGCAAACATCGTTTTGAAGTATCTGAAGGATGGTGTTGATGAAAACCTTCAAAAGCTTATTCTGAAAGCTCAGCAAAGTATCAAGAAATCAGAGAACGACCAAGGACACAGCTCAGGCAAGAGCTAGGTGCACAAGGGTATACAAGAAAGGAGATTGAAGCAATTGAAGCCAAACTCAGAGGAATGCAGAATTAGCAACCCTTGAGTACATATACTGGAAGCCTCACTGAGGATAAGGACTACTGCAACAGAGACATTTACAACAGCAATCATTCATGTCCCTACTGCAGGAATGGAATTGGCTGTGGTTGAAGATGACCAGCCCTCGACTGAATCAGAAGCATGGGCCACAACTACAACCACAACAACACAATCCCCAGAAAATACAGAAATTATGAAGGCATTGTAGACTGTCCAAGCAATCCAAGAAAAAGTTATGGAATACAGGGCCAAGACTGATGAAATGCTTGACAAACCCCAAAAGGAGGCAATGATTCAACAATTCATCAAAGAGAACAAACTTCCAATCAAGAGGAAGTCCAAGGTTACAAGGCCAAGACTCATTCCTTCAGGACCAATAACAAGGTACAGGATCATCCCATACGGCTCAAGGACAAAAATAGGCATAATTGATGGCACGACAGAGGTAGAAATTGAGCAGCTGGTTGTAATTCAAAGAATAGAGGCCAACAACAAAAACAGGCACAAACAAGCACAACTGCAACATGTTGAATTTGTACACACTCCTGAAGTGGAGGCTGAACTGAAAAGGTTGGTTGACAAGTATGTTAGGACAGCAACCTTTGAAATTTATGATTACTTATCAAGATCAACCAACGGCAAAGCACCATCACCAGCGGATGATGATGATGATGGTCATGATGAATCCCAACAACTAGAAGACCATGATGATAACGACATCATTGATGAGGTTGCTGAAGAAGGGATAAGGGAACAATCAACAGCAGAACCATTTGCTGCAGAGTCCCCTGCAGCCGAGTCTCCAGTAGCAGAATCTACAGCAGCAAAATCAGAAGAACAAGAGGAAACTGCAGCAGAAAAGGAAGAGGATAGCAAGGTATCAATAGAGGTAGTTACAGCAACCGAACCAACAGCAGAGGGATCACCAACAAAGGAGTCAGCGTCACCAATCAAGGAAGCAGCAGAGGCTTCCACAAAAGAAACACCTGTAGACAATCAGCAGACCACTGAGCAAGCAGGCTTCAGTCAAGTTACAACACTTGATCTCACTCCCACACAGGCAGAGGAGGTGATCATAGTGGAGGATGAATCACTGGAAACAACCTCAATGACAAGAGAGGAGCAGACTACAGCAGAAAACACTTTCAAAGGTGTCACTCTTAAAGAAA
>JAOVYX010003063.1:0-11240 GCA_035668315.1 Drosera spatulata
TTGGTGGTGGTTTTGGTTTGTCGTCTGTGAGGATTAGCATTTGTTGGAACGAGATCGAGGTTTTCTCGGATTCGTCGGCCATTGTGTTAGCGGCGGCGGCGGCGAGGGGTGAAGTGGTGGTGGAGATGAGAGGAGAGGGGGGGGGGGTGTTGGGGTTTATAGTGAAATTTTGAATATTTGAAGAGGGGTTTGAGGTTTGTTGTTGATTTGATAATTCAAAACGACAGCGGATTGTGGGGGAGATGCGGTGGGGTCCAGTTTTGGGGTTGCATGTGGTTACAAGGCGATGTTGCTTGTGGGTTTGACCGGTCCCACTTATTCGGCGGCTTTTGTATTCTTCGGGTTTGGTTTGGTTCGGCCTGCTCTGGTCTAGTCTGGTCCATTTTGATGGGACTAATGCAAATCAAGCAAGTTTTATGAGAATAGGGATGCGCATTCTTGTTTTAAGAGTGTTTGTTCTGGTTTAAAACTTGAAATATTAACATCAGATAATGATGGTTTAAAATGAGTAATCTCATTTTTGTTCAAAATGTCATATAATTGTTAAACGGGCTCAGCGTCAAACGCATTGAGGAACAAAGCAGCTCAGTGGGGGGCAGTGTGTGCTGTGTGCAGGTTGTTTGATCATGTCTGTGATGAACAAGGCTACAAGAGCAGGACGAAATTGTATGCAGCACAGCACAGTATCCGCTGCAACGGTTCTCTCCACCGAACACTACAGTGGTCAAGTCTCTTCTCCCACTCCGCAAGCAAACCCCAGTGTAGATATAACACCGTTGAAGCTGGGACATAAACGCCTGGTCGATGCAGTACTAGTATTTGGTAACATGAGAATTTTTCAAAACTTGGATAGTGTTCAACACTAGATAACACATTGACAACATAAACAATAACAGACTTTAGTCGATTACAGGTAATGCTTAAGCTTTATAAGTGCATACAACGATCTCTATTATGATTTTTATGAGATTCTTAGGTCCATCGATTATTCAGAATGGTCAGAGTTTCGGGATTTTGCATTCCTATGTTATCATCCTTTTATAATTTGCATGGATTTATGCTGTAAACCAACTTTAGGTCGGAAGACGAGCTTTAGCCTTGTTAAGAATTCAGTGCACAAAGCCTATCACCAACACAAAGCCAAATTTTTTTTTCCCGCGAATTAATAGCCATGTACATATTAATATTTTATTGATTTAGATATATTAATTTTTTTATTGGTTTATGCATGATTATTAAAAATATCATTATTATTAAGCATATGAAACGTTTAAACCAGATCATTAACAAATATCATCAATTTGGTTTATCATCAAAAATAATCATATTGTGTCAAATCTACATGTTAAAGAAGTAAAACCAAACCAAATATAACAATACAATAAAAATTTACGATAATAAGTGAATTTAAAACTCACTTATACCATCCAAGATATTAGAGCTATCTAATCAAAGGTAAATCTACAGTTTAGATAGTCCTTGAAGTGCAACATAATAAGGAGTATTTATTCTTGCCTTTAGTTCTTCTGTGCTTTTTTGAATTTTGTTCCCGCACTTTATCTACTTTCTATGAATCCAGGGCCATCCCTTGTCTGTACTGCCCCAAGTTAACAGTAACTTCTACAATTTTAGTCATGGCCACAATCACTTTAATCTCTTGTCACGCATTTCACTAGTTGGCTAGTCTTGCTATGTTTTTAAGAGAAGTGTGCAATGTGAACATTTGAATGCATGCTAACAATATGGTTCAAAAGATCGTAACATTACAGGATACATGCTCAGTAAAATATGTATGCTATCGAGTTACAACATTTAGCGGACAAGCTTTGATGATCCCCTGATCCTCACATGGAGACGCTATTGGGAATCCCCTGGCCAGTGAGTCCGCTTTCACTCGTCGGGTAAAGCAAATAGTAAGGCATCTTCACTGGACCGACACGGTTCCTATAACTCTCGTCGCAATTCCTGGCCACAATGTTCTGTTCGATCTCCCTCAGTTTCTTCCCGAAACGTTCAAATGATTTAAGCGGTCCAGCGTCTGAGGTCCATTCAGGAGTGTCTCTCTGTCCGAGATAGACCTCATCAGAAGAATGGATGGATAATATCTCTATAAGAGAGATACCGAGCACGGTCAGGAACTGGCTTGTTATTGTCTTCAAGAATGCAGCATCGGGATTTTCCTTCAGCTCTTCGTACTCAGGAGTGCCCGGTTCTGGCATGAAACGGCGGCTCAAACTGGGCCTGTTCGGTCCATAACCTCCATAAGGGTATTGTCCGAAATTGATAGCCGCGTGAAGGGCAGAGGCAACCCAGATGATAATGGTGCAAGATTCGATTAACTCGTCCAAGGTCTTCATTTTAGGCCACCAGGGTTCATCTTTCTTGTCACCATGACCTTTTTCTCGCACTTCTTGCCACCAGTTCTGAAGTTCGGTGTCATTGACAATCTTGACATCGTCCTTGTAGTAGAACGAGCAGTACTCCTTGACCCATGTTTCGATGGCCGACCATATCTCCAGGCCATCAACAGCAAAGGGGTAGTCCTCTACGAGCAGCTTGCAGCCATGAGGATTTTCCGAGTCCTCGACAGCCATACCCCTGAATGAAAGAAATGAGACAGTGGCATTAGCAACAGAACTTTCAATCATAGAACTTGATCTTGCTTAAGAATATTAGTAAGCCCATGTTATTATGAACAGGCCACATATTACCTCTTGAGAAGATCTCTAGGAAGTGCTTGGTCAGTCAAGACCCAATCCTTGTATGCTAGAGATGATATCTCCAAGGCATACTTTCCCTGGAAAACAGTTCTTTCCAGCATGCCGCCGGCATTGATGAGAATCTGCCTCCCAAGCGCGTTTATATTCATTGTATCCCGGAAGTGAGGTTGCAAGAGTTTATGGATTGGGTGTAGGATACTTAATTGCCTATTTGTTGCTATGATGAATGGCTCCATCGTTGCATGTGTGCGCAACCTGCAATAAACGCCGCCAGCATGTTGAGATACAATTCGAAAGCATCATCCAGATGGATTTTGTGACAGGTTCAGTACCAGTGGCTGATGACTTGATGGTTGCCGGAGTCATTGACTGCAACGTAAGCTTTCGCTAGCTGCCAAATGGAATTTTCTACTCCCTTCTCTGCTGGTGTGTACACTTTGGAAACGGCTCCAAATTCATCGCCGTTTGGATGTGGCAAACTTAGCTCAATTGCCACTGGTTTCAAAGTACCATCAGATTTCAAGAACAGAAGAGTCCTGGAAGCATAGGACTTAGATGCCGTGTTTATGCGCCTCAGATATGGCATCACTGTGTCGTGATGATCCAGTAAGAACAGTCTACTGCGTTCCAACGCCTGTTACGAGATTAGACCAAAAAGGAGATCTCTTTGTTTCAATCAAAGCAGCATCAACCGACTGAAATGTTCCGAATTCAAACTATTTCAGGGTGTATACCTCATACACTGTTAGACCTTCGAGGTTTCCCTCGATGTGTTTCTCGGTTATTGAGCTGTTCTGATTTCCATACACCTTGGGATCCAGCTTGCTTACCGGGGGAAATGCCTGCATTCAAACGGGCGACATAGATCGAAAGATGCAATGAGCCTTGAGTGGTTTAGGTCCAAAGGCATAGCAGAAAAGCGAAAGCAAAACAAGAAGAACATAGCCATTTCGCAACCAGGATAAACCTTACAAGCGATTCGTCTCGTTGATAAGCAAATGGAAGAAAACAATGACGGCAAAACAGATGGTTACCTTGAGACGACATATGACCACAGGATTCGCCCCAGCTAGCATTTCCCTCGCAAATTCTTCATCCGTCCTCCATGCCCACTCATCCTCTACATCAAAGAAGCTGAGGGTTTTAAACCAAATGTAGAATTCAAAGATTTAGAATTCAATGATTCAAGTATTAAGCCTTGAATAATACATTGTAACGAAAACGTGTGATGAGTTCCTTTCTTTTCGTCATACCTTTGATCACTTGAGGCGTCGGGAACTTCAACAAGGGTCTACCATCAGCAGGCAAGAGCACCTTCAGCATCTCCAATGGGGATTTCTCCCTCAGTTTGTCTAGAATTTCTGTTTTTGGCGGAGCGATTCCTCCCTCATATAGCTTCAGTTCATCTTGAAAACAGTCAAATTCTTTAGGGGTCTGGTCGCATAGAGACTCGAGCTCCGGAACTATAACCTGTCCTGCTGATTTTGCACCATAAGCCGCAAACTCAGCCAACTTGACGTGGCTAAACCTTTCATCCCTAGGAACATAAATGCTCAAACTCTCTGGTAGCGGAACCCGACTCTCACACTTAGGATCTGCCACAAAGAAAGTTCCAATAAAGTCGTGGCCACTAATTAACGCGAAAAGTTCTTGAATCTCATGCTTTTCATATCAGGCGAGACACAGATTAAGCAACAATAATACAGAAAGAGAGCAACCTTTCTCCGATGGAGGACGACCGGTTCTTCCCCTTCGAGGATAGGGATATTCGCTAGACCCTCCAAGCGTTGGGCGCACATATTTGAGACCTTTGTCCGGATCACCGAGATCATTATAGAGTGCATAGTCGTAAACCCGATCCCATTCCTTACGTTCTCCTTCTCCAGTTCCTCGAAGGGTCTCCAGTTCTTCCTCTCTAAGCCCTTTAAGAGATTCCGGTGTTTCGTGGGGTAAGTATGCCTACAAGGGAAATTGTTTAGTATACGTCCCGATCAGTAACAGATTCAGTTATGGTTCATATGATCAACTTGTATCAGGAATTGGGCAAGCCTCAAGCAGGAGTGCTATACCTTATTGCTGAAGAATATGCGGTCTTTCTTGTCTTTTGTCGGATAAACCCAGGAGTTGCAGATAAAATGGATCTTTCCATCGTGATTCGGCACATTATCAAGAGTGACCTTCTTGAGGTAAAACTCGCTGTGATGCTCGTTCCTGACTAAAAATGCCCCTGGAACTCCCATGTCGTCGTCCCAATCAAAGGTGATCTTGAATCTGGAGTCAACCGCGATCCATCCAGGGAGCTCTGTAAGCCAGTGCTCCAGATTTGCAGGCTTGCTCAGTTTCCCCTTCAGGTGATTAGCTACAACATACCAAAACCAGCACCAAGTTACTATAAGATAGTTCCAGGTCCTGTAAAACAATCTTGATTCGATGCAGTCAATATGGCAAGAGAAAAATCACGTTGATCGATTATGAAACGTTACATTGGTGAAATATTGATACAAACATGCAACTCAAACTTTCGAGTAAACCTATGATCTATACTAATACTACGAGGAATGCTAACGATTTGATCCGTTGGATCAAGAAAGTTATAACCTCAAAACATGGGACTCATGAAAATTCAGCTGTTGATGAGGTTAGTTTTGGAAAGACTGCATAGAGAGAGAGAGTGTCATTAATATTTCGGTATTACAATAACAAACCTAGGTTTTTCGTAATATACAAAGTCTTGAGAGGACGAGATATGCTTCATTTTTTCTCTACTGCTATTGAACAGTAAAGAGACTGTTTAACATTTTTGTATTAGTTAGTAGTAATATTCATACCTAATGATTAAACCTAGGTTTCCGAAA
Organism: Drosera spatulata; assembly: GCA_035668315.1. Taxonomy (NCBI): domain Eukaryota; kingdom Viridiplantae; phylum Streptophyta; class Magnoliopsida; order Caryophyllales; family Droseraceae; genus Drosera; species Drosera spatulata. The sequence continues at coordinate 5,576 of JAOVYX010003063.1, forward strand.
TGTACACGTCCAATTCAACTCCTAAACGTGCTGCTAAAAGAACTTCCCGGTTTCCACATCAAGATATGATTAAAAATTGACCAATCCGCTCATTAAATTCCTAAAAGTTCTCATACTAATCACACCAAACAGAAATACTAGAATTCTCAAACTGATAACGACAGAAATCGAATAATTCGCAGTAAAATAATCATACAAAGAAAACAATAGATAGAACAGAGAGCGTGACTCAACCTGAATCGACTCGGTCGGTGCTGACGAACCGAAACGAGACGGTTTCCCCTTTCAACTCATCGAACCGATCACGAACTCCGGCGACGGCGTCGTTCAATTCGAGAATATTCTTCTCCATCAGAACCACAGTTCCGGTGATCTTGTTCGTCGACGACGTCGACGACTTCATCTTCTTGTGCTTGTCTTGTTCCTTCGACGATCCGTTTCCGACAAGTTTCCTAAGCATTATTTGATCGAACTAATTCGATTGAGTTAATCGAACTTGGATTGATGATTAGTACACAGTGGATTGAAAAGATTGTGATGATGGGTTTGTGTGAGATTCGTTGGATGAATGCAGTGAGGAGAATTTGAGTTAGATGGAGCGATATTTATAGGGGGAGAAGAGAGGGGAGAGTTAGGTTGACGTTGAAGTCTTTGCAGTTGTAGTGTAGTGTTACCACACTGCTTGTGGAGATGGAAACTTTCACCGGAATTGCAAGTGAGTTTCCATAAGCAAAATGAGTTTTCATTTCCTTTAAAAAAAAATGAGTTCTTGTTTTTGGGAAGATTGACTTCATTCAATCGGGTGTTGTAAGTCGCAGCCTCTTGTTTGTACGAATTTTGGTTTTGGGAGCTTTTGCTGAGAATTTTCTTATCCACTTGATCGGTTTTCAGTCGTTGACGAAGATGTTTGCAAAAATTTTCGGAATTACTTTCTCGGACTACCTCTTGAAATAAACATAAGGTTAATCCATAAAAGTTTCCCAAAGTAAAAACACAAGTGTTATTATCTATGATGACATATCGCAAAATTATCTAATGTAAATCTGAAATATATTCATGTTGCAAAGCAGCCAATATGCTTATGTAAATACTATAGGTTCATATTTTTATATTGTAGATCGATGAATGTATATAATTATATTTTAGTATATTTTATAACTAAAATATAAAAATATATAATAAATTATAATATATATTTTTCAACTTGTAGTATAATGTTTAAGATAAAGTTGTTATACTAAGAAAATGATAGTAACTAATTTCTAACAATGATCATATTATTTGTTGGCTTTTAACTTTGAACGTTGTCTTCCAGTCATTTAAATGTTCCTCAACGATCAGTTATTCCACTTGGTAAAATGATGAGAACTTAAATAGCTCCCTCGAGTTTCTTGTAAAGTTCCGAACTCATGATAGAAACATACTGGCATCATGTTACATCTTATCACAACTTCACAGTCTAAACGCAAATGTCTTGTTCTATGTATCATGAAAATTTACATGTGAACTCAAAGAATTTTCCATGGAGAAACCATGAAGGTCAGATGAATGAATGATTTATTATCATGGTGCTTTCGGGTTCGCATTTGGACCGCGTGGACCCGTCAAATGTAGAGGACAAGGCGAGGAAGTGGGGCTGAAATCAGCCAATGGTTTTGGTTCCAAAGGTTTCCTTCTTGCTAGGAGGCGGATGCAGATGCTCTCCGGTAGGTATTTGTCATGTCTTCTGTTTTGTTTTGTTTTTTTATTTAAATCTAAAATAAATATTTAAAATTTTATTAAAAAAATATCAATATAAAAAAATCTAATAAAATAATTCTATAAAAAAATTATATCCAAATAAAAAAATTTAAAAATAAAACCAAAATCAAAACCAACAAATAAATCTAGATTCCGTGGAGATGGGTGCTGTTGCCTCCTCAACTGCAGCGATCTCAAATCCCAGATGGCCATGCAGTCTGCTCTTCATTATTGTTGTACGAATCTTGTGCAAACTGTCTAGTGGAGAACATGTTTCGTCTTGTCACAGTGAGGTTCATATTCGATCACGTTTCAACAAAAGTAATTATTATATTTGTTTTAATTTAATTGAAATACTTTGATTCTATATGTAATTTTAACAGTTTTATATGTAAATTTAATTTATATAAAATTTGATAAAAAAAATATTTTTTAACGATGATATGATTATATTAATATGAAATTTGTAAGATAACAACAGTATTTGTTAATTGACAATGGCATATCAAGATGAAGACATACCTGAGAATTTTTTTTTAAAAAAAAATTAAAAGATAAATTTCAAAATTCAAAATCAAAAGATTTGACAAAAACAATATTAATTCATTATCAAATAAAAAAATATTATAATTAAATTAAAATTAATAAAAAAATATTATAATTAAATTAAAACAAACGTGATAGTTTTACTGTACGTACTGGATTTTAATATAGCCATAGTTCTTATCTTGATCAAATCAATCATAGTCTTTAAACAATTAGTAATTCTCGAATGCATCGGATGGTGACGCACTGTCCTTGTACGTATCTATAAGTCCAATAATTGATGATGCAGATTATATTTAATTCATCAATCATAGAAAAATTTACTGAGAGAATTCAAATGGTAGGAGATTGAACCTAGGCATTGTTACGTATTACTACTTGTATTGTTTGGTGCACCAAATAAATATTGTAGTGTTATGTAACTTATGTTTTCGCATGAAGAATGTACTCTTTGGCTATATCAATCCAAAACAAGGTCATTGCCATAATATTCTTCTCAATTCCAGCATGCTTAGACACTTACGTATTACTCAAATTATTGAACGAATGGACGCGTACATAATTAAGCTTATGGTCAATATAATTGCAGCCCGTGAAAGTGGAGTCACGGTCAAGTGAAACATTCATGGAACTTCTCACATTCAACCTCTTCAAACTTCAATAATAATGCTTGGACTAAAACGTGTTTACACTGCAAATATTATTATTGACTCACCAATTGGGTTCGCCTCATCATTCACCTTAAAAGAAAAAATTGCAGAGCCAGTTGTATATCCCAGCCCCAGTTGTATAATTGCAGAGCCAACCCTCGATATGTGCCAATAAAATTATAATTGAATGATTTAATATGATAATTTATGTTTGTTGATTTTTTTTATATAGATTATTTTGTCATTTGATTTATATGAGTGAGAGGAGTCAGAAAATGAAAGAAAGAAAAAAAATATCAGGATGAGTTAATATGATATAAAACAAAAACTAAGCTTTGCATTAATTTTATACGCATGAATACAAGTTTCGTTTTCATGTCAAATACTGTTTGATTGTCCCGAAATACATATTAGATTGAAATAAGTAATTTACATAACCATTGATGTTTCACGATAAATTTACAAACAATTACGTTTGATCGTCGTTATACGCGTGTATAATTTTATATCGACATGAATATCATGTCAAAATGACACATCTATTGTGAAATGGAGGAAATAATTTATTTGGGACATCTCAAAATATTAATTCTTTTTTTGTTTAGGTTATTTTGAAGTTAATTTTTCCTTTGTACAAAACTTCCATCATCTACTGATCATTTTGTTTAGAACGAATTCTTCCACTTGGATCATCATCAAATCTATCTAAAGCTATGCTTAAGTAACTTAACCTAACCTTTTATACAAACAAACTTGTACGTACATTAGTTTTAACGCAGTCATAATAAACCTCGATCTATGTTACCAGTTGTCAACTTTTGTTCATGTCAAAACGACTTCAAGTTTGGAATATTTATGAGATCAGATGTAATTTAGGTTGAATCTACATGTACTTCTTTTTTTTATTCAAATTATAATATTTTTATTTTTATATGTCTCATTCAAAATTATAATATTTTTATATTTAATAATTTTTCATATAAAAATATTTTTATTTAATATCACGTCAATTCACCTACCATCCTTTCTTTTTTTTCCTCACTTCTTTATCTCATACACTCATAACGATAAAATTATTATTTTTATTAATTTAATATGTATAAATTATTGTATTGAATCAAATCGTTATAATTTGAGTATAATAAAAAGAGTATTATTAAAAGATATTCTTATCCTTACGTATTGCAACTTGCAAAGATGTACTACCACTATAATCGGAAATCAGTGGGTAAGATAACGATCATCAACATCTCAGTTCCCACTTAACCTTCCGAAACATCTCAGTTCTCACTTGCTGCGTCAACGTTCACTATCTCCACTTGCCAACAGCCCCACACCGTCGCCGCCGATCAACCTTCTCCGGCGAAACTTCACCGATCACCGCCAATGGCGTTTCTACTCCGCAAATCGATCACAAAACTCTCATCGACACCATTCCGCGGCGGCGCTGCTGCCATCCGCGGCATTTCCTCCACCACAAACACTCCCATCGGCGGGGGCGCTGGTGATCGGAGCGATGCGAAGTCGGTTTCCGATGTTTCTTCGTCATTGGCGTATTCGTCTTTGGCGTCGTACAATGTCTGCGGCGGGAGTTCGTATATGAGAGGAGTGATGTTTACGGAGCCGAGTCAGCCTCTCAGGATCGATGAGTTTCATATGCCTCGCCCCAAAGCGAATGAGGTTCTCGTCAAAACCAAGGGTATTGGTTCGGTGTTTTGCGCTTGATCGTCGCTTTTGGTTTGATTCGATGTGATTCGTTGTGGATTTGATTGCGAAATTCTTGGATCGGAATTCTGATTTGCAAGTCTAGCTGAAACTTGACGTGGTTTATGTTCGATTGATTGATGTGAAAGTGATGTGAGTTTTTGGATTTGTTCAATGCGGATAAGTTTGATATGTATGAGGAGTGAGTCTGACTGATGGCATACTGCATGATTAGTACAGTTGATGTTGATATTTGATCACTAATCACTATAATCGTAACGAGTCGAATTGTTGCCTCTCAATAGTTACGTTACCGAACTTCAACTCCTTTTGTGATGGATGATTATGCAGCAGCTAGGGTCTGGAAATCAGTGTAGTATATAAAGATCTTTGTAGGCAGATACTAATGAAGAGAGCTCATTGTTTCTGCTTCGGTCGAAGAGAGGGGAGAGTTTATGGGACTGGGTTTTCAACGAGAGTGAGTTGGCTAGGGTGTTATTGACATCATACACAATCCAATTTCGACAGCACAATCCTATAGTTAGGCAATCAGGCAACTTAGGCCTTTTTGAATCTTTGAGAAGGTGAAACTTTGAGGGGATAGTGTCCATGCAAGAGCATTAGTCTCTTTAGGGTTATATCGATGCTAGCTTGGATTCAGGATTTTGATAGCTCAAGTCAAGATTGTTTGGAACACTTAAGAGTTGCTTTAAACACATCACATTTTCATGTATACTCTTGTTTGGAATACAATAGTTCCTTGGGTTTAGATACTTATCACGAATCAAGCCACACCAGACTTAAAAAAGCAGCTCCAAGGACATATCCATAATCCTTTGAATGCCAGTTCTTCTTCTCTTACATTTTTTTAAGAACTTATGATGGTTTATGATGAACAGATCTTTCTATGCAGCCTGTGGAGTTTGCCACTCGGATCTCCACGTGATTAAGGGGGAGCTTCCGTTTCCTAGCCCTTGTGTCATTGGCCACGAGATAACAGGCGAAGTGGTGGAACATGGTCCACA
>JAOVYX010003064.1:0-11240 GCA_035668315.1 Drosera spatulata
ATTGGTGCATCTTCACCATACTTCTCAACAAAAGATTCATAAGGTAAATCAAAGTCTTCATCCGAATCATCTTCAAATTGAATTTGATTAGAACTCTCAAACAAAGATTTTACTTCACAATTTTTAAAGATGGTTAGGTTCTCATCTTCTTGTGATGAGAACTCTCAAACAATCATCTTATGATTGTTCAAATGCATTATATGATTCGAAGTTTGGAGTTTCTATTGAAAATGATACAGAATTGAGTTCGTCAATTTGACTCTACAATTTACGCTTATGATACTCCCTTCAAATCAGGTTTTCTGTTCCTACATTAGTACAAATACGATCCGTATGTTATTACGTATTCTTTACGTATATTCCGTTATTTTCACATTTTATGTACTTTGTACGAATACATAAGTTATTACGTATTTTTATTCAAACTTAATATTTTTATTATTTTTATTATTTTTTTTGTATTTATGTACGTTATACGTTCTCAAATACTTACATTACGATAACGTACGTCTTCGTACGATTCACTATTATTTAATAATTTACGTATGTTTTGCAAATACACAAACTATTACGTATTTTATTCAAACTAAATATTTTTTACTCTGCGTATAATTAACCATATATTTTATCACATTTTTTTATTCAAATACTGTATTTTAATAGCCATAGGGGGTATACGGGTTGTTACGACGCATAAATACGTCGAAAAACACATTTTTGGGCTGGCAGTGAAAATGCCCCGAAGTATCAATGATTTTTTCAGATATTCTGGCCTGACTTCGAACGCCCATAACGTCCTCGTTTCTTAACTAAATTGGGTGATTCTTGATTCATTGGAAACGTTAGGAAGTCTTTTACAACTTTTTTTCAAGACTCATTTGTTGAATCAGGCTTTAATTGGGATAAAAATACGTTCTAATATCGAACATCAAAACTGTCCAGAAACTGGTATGGTTAGTTTGCTAATTTTTCACGTTTTACCCAACCAATTCAATCCCAAATGATCTAAAACTTCATAAACATAATATTTATTTAGTTCTTGTCATTTATGCTCAGTTTTGGGGTTGTTTGATACGTAAAATCTTAGGTTTTCGGGTCTCACGAGCATAACTTGTCTTTTACCTCATAAACGCATTTCAACCATCCGTGACTTATTTTCCTTATCATTTTTTTCGTTATTAACTACAAATGGACTGTATGACGCTAAGTTATAAGTTTAGCGAAGCTCGCCCTCTCGTCGGGTTTGTTTTGAAGCTCGTTTGTATTGGTTGTGAATCTCGACTTAGTTGCTTCCTTGGATGATTTTTATGCGTCGAGCTCCCTTCCCTCTTCCTTCACGTTCCGAGCTGCTGTCACGATGTATCTCCAGCTGCTGTGATCCTTGAGAGTAAACAAGGGAATCAAACAAGAATGGAAGAGAGGAACAGCAGGTAAGAGAAGGAGAGAATCTAGAACAAGTGAATAAGGTGATGATTGATTTTCCTAACTTGAGGTTAGAATGAGTGGATGAATGCGGTGGTTCAAGTGGTGATCATGGTGGAGGAGAAGTGAGTTGGGTGAAAAAGTGGGTGGAAGGTGGTGACCATGGTGGGGGAATGGGTGGATATTAAACAATAACGTTCCCGATTCATTTAATCGCAGAATTAATTAATCTCATATCTCTCACAGTCTTCGCTCAAATTTTACCACCACGCTCAAAAAATCATGTTATTAATTAACATATAATTTTTCAAATTTTTCCGCGATAAAAAATTATCCCAACTTCGTCATAAGTTTTAATATTATGAACGTAACGTTACGTCTCAAAACTTTGAAATGAGATTCGTTTTCTCTTTTAATTTATTATATAAGGAGGAAACGCATATTCTCGCTACGTTTATTAATTATAATTATTATTTGATCATAATTTTTTTATATTCATTAATATTTATTTGATCTCAATTTTTTGGGGCTTTACACTTATCGAAAATGAGAATACCAAAATCTTCGACTTTGGGAATCTTGATTTTTATCTCAATGTTCTAAGATGGGATTAGATCTCCAATCTAAACGACTCGTCATCCTCCCCAAGTTGAAAACGCGAACAAATCTAGATCTTCCTCAACATCTTCATTGGCGGATGAAATATCTGATTCCACATGTTCGGCTTTGGATCGAGCAATACGTCTTGCCTCCACAAGTTGTTGCTTTAGATCCCGAATCCATCTTTGATTCTTTTCAATCTCGATGTCACATGGGTCACGTTTCTTTCGACGTGGCTGCTCGACTTCCTTTAGATCGAATCTACGACCCCAGGTATTACGACGCCTTATCTCGAATTCATGTCCTTCACGATCGGCCATGCTCTGATACCAAATGATGCAAAGAAATAGGGGTTACGACATGCAAGATTAAGGTGATAGACAAAAATGATAATCAGAGAACACGATTTCTCTTCTCAAATGAGAAATTCTAAATATTCTGAAAAAACATCAACTGAATATGACGGTCGCCTCAAATTGGGATTAAATAAACAAACAAAACCCTAGTTCCTAACTAACAAAATTAAATCTAATTTCCTTAATCTAAGTATAGTAAACATAAAATCTGAAAATAACTAAACATATCTTCAGTTTTGAAATATGAAAATAATCAAAAATATCTAACAAGATCTCATCTCTGTATCCTTGTCACCTAATGATTTTATAATAAAAATGATCATGTTGTCCAGGAACTAGGATGACAGAATGGAATTATGGATCTATCAGTATCAAAGTGTTATATGACTATGTTTGCCACGTTAATAAGGCATGTTTGCACAGACTTGAAGTTGATCAAAATGAATTTTATGTCATTTTATGATATTGAGGAAGGTGTTTGACATTCTTTTAAAATCTAATTTTTAGTAACTTTTTTGTTTAAAGTTATAAGTCATTTTAAACTGTCTTTCTTTTTAATGAAGAAATTAAAACAATATTCATTGTTTTATTAAACATCAATTTATTATAAAATTATAATAAATAATTATAATTTATTATTATTAATCATAAATATTTTTTATCAATTCAACTAAACGGAGCCTAAACTAAACTGATGATCATGATATAACAACATCTAAAATTTCGCGTATCATCTTATCAAATGGAAATCACTACTTTTCGTTGTCACCGAAAGTGCATCTCCGAAACCCTAGCCCCGCTCGCTCGCCTCCGCCACCGCTATCGCCGCCGTGTTCTCCGGAATCATGGTAAGTCTCCTCCGTTATCCACCTCGATTTCGTCTTCTCTTGACAAAGCCGATAATCAACTAACCGAATCCTTCTATGTTGTTGATTTTCTCACAGGTCGACTCGCAGCGAAAAAGGTAACTTCTCGCGATTTTATACTTTTATTTTTGGTCGATTGATTAGTTTTATGCCAGATTTAACTATAGATCTGTAGATTTGTGATGAAATTTGGGGGATTTTATTGAATTTGTTGGGTCGGGTCAACGAAAATGTTCGGATCTGATAGGGCCATAGATCTATCGATTTGTGATGAGATTTCGAGGCTTCTATAAATTTGTTAGATCGCGTCATCGAAAATGTTCGGATCTGATAACTTTTGATGCTTGAATCTTCGTGCGAGATTGATTCCTCGTTCAAGACGGTTCGAGTTGTTTTTATTTGTTAGGGAAACTTGATCTGTCCGTGTCTAGGATGAGTTTAGTGCTTGATGTTTGTTCATGTTTGCTGTCGATGTCAGAGATGTGGATGTCTTTATGAAGTGTTGTTGTCGAGGAGGGTTATTTTTTCTTTTGTAGTGGATTGGAAATGTTGTATTTGCAAGTGACAGTGGTGATGTGTCCTTTGGGGAAGCAGATGGAGGAACAACGATCTTAGGTCCTGCAAAGATAAGCACTTAGAATACCACAGCGATACAGACTGTTCCGGTGTTCCATGGCAAGGGTATCTAGGCATGCATGGGGGAACCTGAGGTTTTTTGTTGTTTTGTTCAAGTAGTATCCATCGTTGGATTTGGCTAACGATAGAAATGATAGCTAAGAACTGATATGGATATTTGTGAATGAAAAAAGAGTAAGAACCAGAAAAGAATTGAGGCTGGATAGAAGAACCACGACCAAAGAGTTGATCAAAAGCTGCATCTTCTCCTTACCCAATACACATGACAAATGAGCTCGCACCATCTGCTTAGTAATCTGCATTGAAGTCTTTGTTTTGACTAATTGGTTACTCATCTTTTTTCCCCCCCTAGAATTTGTCATTTGTCATATAATTGATGTTGAACCATTGTGTGCACTCTTCATAGTTGGTCTGCATGACTGTTCTTGATCCTGCTGTGTCACGCTAAAGCTAAATTCTATCCTAATAATACTTGAATAAGCACGTTAATTGTTGCATGAAAATTGTGGCTGTTATGAGGATGATAGTAATAAGGGTTTATATGTCACTTAAATGAATGCACTCTTTGAATTTTTTGTCAAGTATCAACTTCATTTTACAATGACAACAACAAAAAATCAAGTCTTTATTCCATCAAGTGGGGTCGGTTATATGAATATGACGGCGTCATTTTACAATGAGTTGATACAATTTGAGGGCATGTCAAATATGAGATGCCTGATAGCCATCTTTCGTATTAGCACTGGGTATGCTTCATCTCTGTCAGTGTCAGTTCCAAAACCTTTATTTCTTGTGCTGATTCTTTAGACGAATACAGTTTTTCAGTTTGCTTGTCATTTTCTTTTCTTTTTTTTTTTGGTTGATAATTTGTTGATCATGTCAGGTATTCAAGATCTCCATTACCTCAAAGGTCAAGATCCCGATCAAGGTCTAGAACTAGGTCCAGGTCACTGGAAAGACACAGGTCTAGGTCTAGATCAAGGTCGAGGTCAAGAAGTCGTGGCAGGTAGACTCGAGTCCTACCTTTATGCTCCTATTTGATTACTTGATATGCTGACTTCAAGATTGTTCCAGGGATGATTCATTGAACCCTGGAAACACACTGTTCGTGACAGGCCTGTCTTCAAGAGTTACAGACAGAGATCTTGAGGAACACTTCAGCAAGGAGGGAAAGGTGAGGCTTTACTCTATCCTGTCACTACTTATTTCGATTAATTATGTTTTTGAGATCTATGCAAGTAACGCTGAGTCACTGACTAACACGCTCTATTTATGCCAGGTGAGCTCTGTCTTTCTTGTTGTGGAGCCGCGGTCACGTGTATCGCGAGGATTTGCCTTCGTAACTATGAGTTCTCTGGAGGATGCTGATCGTTGTGTCAAGCATCTTGATCGATCAGTTCTGGAAGGCCGCACTATTACTGTTGAGAAGGTACTGTTCTTCACACTGGCAACAAAGCTGCTGAAGGGTGCTTTTGATTGGTTGCAGTTTGTTAACTTGGAGGTTTTTGGCAACATTCAGACAATTCCGTCAGCCATGTTGGCAGCAATCAAAAGTTGACGAGTTCCTCCATCTCAACATTAAGCAAACAGCTTGATCAAATTGCCAGCTAATGAAATTTCTCATGCATCTGATCAACTAAACCTAGCAAACAATGCACAACTTAACGACTTCAGTATTCTCAAGTCTCATCAACTAATCAACGGATATTTTCAACGTCCAACAATTCTAGTCAGGGATTTATGGTATCTCAAACCAGATATCATATTTCACAAGCGCAGTACTCGTAAGGCTGAAATGTTCCTGCTTGCTGCTTCTTATGTCCTTTTGTTTTTTCTTCACTATTTTTAGTCGGCATAGCTATTGTATACATCTACGTATCGTGTGATGTTTGTGGCCTTTTATATTGCGGATCACTTGCATGAAGAACTTATGCTAGCTTTCTTCTGTTATTCGCAATCAGTGGGCAGCACAATGTCTAGCTACCAAGTGTGCACTGTTTAAATTCTGTTGATGATTGTTCTAATGAGAATCATCTTCGTACGCTTCTGCTAATGCAGCTTCGTTTGCCCTGGTTTAGTTATGGCTTCCTAGTTGCTAGGGCTACTTGGAAACCGTGCTACTTCTTGTTGACTTGACTAATCATATCCTCCCTTGTCAGTCTTCCTATACTGTGGTGTCTATGGCTTGGTCTTTTATTTTTTTCTGGGTTGTCTGCATGTCACTACAAGTGTGATGGATGGATCTGATTTCTCTGTATTTGATTCTAGAACTTGTTTGAGTCAAATCAGATAGAGATTGAGCTGTGGATGTCGTGGCATATTTCATCGCTTTTTACATGATATATTTGTGTATGAAGTATGATCATAGAAGATTGAGGCTTGGTTTTGATGTTGCAGTCAAGGAGGAAGCGGCCAAGGACCCCAACACCCGGGCACTATCTTGGTGTTGCCAAACCCAGAGAATCTGGTTAGTCTCATCTGCTCTGCTTCTTGAAATCATTTTTTCCTTTTTTTTTCCCCCTTCCCCTTAGCTGCCTTAAGCCTCTCTCAACGCAAAAATGAGCATGAAGAAGTTGACATCCTGCTGCAACTAAATCGAACTTGCTAGCGCAATACTGATCACTCTGTGACTCTGCTAGTCCAACTAAATTTAGTTGCAGCTTGGTCAAAACTCTGTTTCTGATTTCTTTCTTTTTCTTCTGGAAGTAAACAATACCACAGGCATGTTAAATCGAAATACACTTGGTCTGATTCCAAACTGTTTGCAGAAGTATGTCTAGTTTGATATCTTTTGAGTTTCATCCATTGTTTGTGTTCTCTTAGCAGACTATCATGGTAGCAGATACCGAGGTGGTGGCTATGGGCGTGATGACTATGACTATAGGAGGTCTCCGAGGCGCTCACCTTATCGTGGTAGCCGAGGATATTCCCCTCGCCGCTCACCATATGCCAGTAGGTCGAGGAGGGACAGATCGAGGTCATACTCACCCTATGGAAGCCCAGATAGAGGTTCTAGTCGTCGTGGCTATGCTAGATGATCTGCAACTGTACTCATCTTTTAGCAACAGAGATCGGCTCGTCTGTCGGTGTTGTAGACTCTCTAATTTCTGTTTAGTCTGCTACTCATTGTAGTCGTGTTAAGGATTGAAACTAAACTGAGATCTCTGTTGTATGAATGCGGGGCTGCTCTTGAGCAGTGTACCTATTGGCTTTGTACTAGTCATCGGAACTTTCTCTCATTTGCTTGGTCGGTTATTGAGCAGTTTACTGATTGTTGCAACACTTAACAGTAAAGTCGGGTTGTCTTCTTTCTTTCGAGCCAAACCAGCTGTGGGATTGGAGGGACATGTTCAGTTATACTTGATGATGCGGTCGATCTCCTGTGATTAGTGCTTCAGCTACATGAATTTGCCGGTAGCCTTGGGCTTAACTAGAGCGTTTTGTGTTAGGTAATGGGAGTTATGTTGCTCAGAAGCTTTGCCCATCGGTGTAATACTACATTGAACCAATTGCCAACTTCTGCTACACAAAATGCATTGCTTTTTTTTTTTTTTTTTGCTTTTTTTTTTTTTTGCATGTTTTAGTTTTAGGAGGCCAATGAGGATGTCTGTTGCAAGCAAAGCCAATAGGATATAAACCATATGCATGAATGACGAGTAGCTGGAAGTTCCCTTTGTAAAATAAAGTGGGGAAAAGGATACATTAATGATACGGTTAATTCATAATTAATCCTTCGAATCCTTATTTATGCGATAAAATGATCTATACATTCCAAATCTTTTTTAATTCTTACAATATAATTGTGATATTTCAAGAATATTTTCGATTCGTATTTAATTCATTTTCAAGAATATCTTCAATTCGTATATAATTCATTCATATTTTTCGATCAAATAATTTGAAAAATATCACTTGAAAGTTTTTATTCGAAGGAGATACCACAAAGAATTTTAATTCTCTATAGGTCTCATATATGAACGTATTTTAATTCCCTTTTCATATTTCAATCCCCACTCTTTGTCTCTCTTTCTCTCACTCCCATGCGACAACACCATCAAAATTCAAGAACTCAAGCTCGAAATCATCTCTCCGACCACGAAATCCAGATCATTCTCCGGCTCATAGCTCGAAATCTCCTCTCCTTCGGCTTGAAATCTCCTTTCCGCCATCATGCCTCCAAAGCAGCGATCGAGAACATCGCCACAAACTATTATGAAACGAGATCGCAACTCCAAATCATCAGTCAGTTCCAAATGGAGAGATTTGAGTTCGTAAAAATCAGATTTCGATTTTTGGTTCGGTTAATTGTAGTAGTAATTGATTAAATCTCATAATGCATGTTAAACCTAGATCAATTTAATGCATGTTTTCACACTTGAAATGGTAGTACATCTATCCAAAATTGATATACGAGTGAAATCACAAACCTAGGAAATCATGTTATTAGTACGCCTGTTCTACTACGCTTTATCTAATACGCCTGTCAGAACTAGTACGCCTACCTGAAGCAGTACGCTCACCTCAACTAGTACGCCCGCATGAACCAATACACCAAAGTTAGTAATCCAAAGTAGTATTGCATAACAATGCATTGTCAAAAAATAGTACGCCCATGTAAAGTACGCCCATGATAAGAATCTAGTACGCCTGTGAAAAAGTAGTACGCCATTACAAGAAAAATCACTTTTTAAGATGTAGTACGCTTGTAAAAAAATATAGTATGCTATAACAATGAATGTTGGTATATTTTTCTAGGATTCTTGATCTTGTACACACACCAAATACCATGACATGATAAATTATCTATTATGCCATGACATGACAAATTATCTATTATGCATGATCTAGTACGCCACAGTGTAAAAAAATGGTTAGAGAAATCTATTCAAATAATACTAGTACGCTTAAGCTAAAATCTAGTACGCCATACTGTAATGCAAAAAGTTAATTGTTGTTGATTTTTGTTTTCTGGTTCTTCTTATTCAGGAAGCAAGCAGCAATATCGATCTTCGTTAATAACACTTTTCACAATAATGAAAAATCGTGTGTTCACAAACGAGCAGATCCAATACCTGAAGAAGACCCCATTTTGGACACTGATAAATAGTGTCATTGCAAATAACCTCATCGAGGACAAGTGAAACAAGAGCGATATATTCATAAGATAAGTTACAAGCAAGTATTTTATTCAAATAGAAGCTTTTCATCTCAAAAAAGGGGCTATCAAAATTTCTATGATGTACATCAAACTGATTTTCGATATAGATAACGAAGAAACGAAGATCAATATCGGACTTGATCTGAATGATCAGTCAAAATTCATTGCAAGGAGATTACCGCTGAAGTTTTATTCAGATGTAAAGGACGAAAATGAGCTGACCAAAGCTAAAATTTTAGCTGCATTTAAAGATACTTTCTCTAGAGATCAAGAAGTCGATGCCGGGGATGTGGCCAGACTAATGACGTTGTGGCTACTTTTGACACTCTTTGTGCCAACAAAAAGAACGCACTAAAATGGAGCTATGTCAAAGACATAGAACAAATGCGCATCTACGACTGCACAAAACACATCTTTCAACATTTGATCTCTTCCTTGGATGAGAATGCAAAAACACCTCAACATGTTTATGGATGTGTCATGGCATTACCGGTAAGTCAAGATATAAATTCATGAACTATTTATACAATTCTGCACTCTTTTGTACTAACTTGATCTTCAACTTGACATATAGTTCTGGATTTGCAAGCACATCGGTGTAATCAATCCAGATAAAGACGAGGAAATACCAAGATGTATAAAATGGGACCTGAGGAAGTTACCAGTTGATGTCATATCATTGACCAAAAAAATCCACAATGACAAGGTACTAAACTAATTGAAAACTATACATGATAAACGTAACTTGTGATGAAGTAGTACACCAATAAAAATAAGTAGTATGTCTGTTGATTATGAAACCAAATTAACAGCTAGTGCGCCTATAGGAACAAGTATGTCTGTTAATTACGAAAACTAAATTAAAACTAGTACTTCTATAAATTTACTAGTACGTCTTTTAATAATCACTAATTAACAATTAGTACGTCTATAAAAGCAAGTAGTACGTCTGGTGCTATTGTTGAAAAATGAGGTAGTATGTCTCTGCAAAAAAATACAACCTTATAAGCGAAATTTTTTTTCACTTTTTTTTCTCTTTATCTAATGGCAGGTGATCGCTGGGAGTCTAGAACCCACTAATAATCCGAGACGACAGCACATGAAGATAGAAGAAGAAAATCACGAAGATCGGTAGGATGATGATGATGATACTGCGAATGAAGAAAACATGACGAACATGATCTTTCAATAGTTGAACGAGATCTAGAAATTGATGAGAATTAAGAACCAGAGGATGAGCAAGACCAACACACGGATCAATGTGAAGCACGGAAACATCAGTATGTACCATCATTGGATGATATTGAAGAGCTGGCGGAGATACATGATGGATTATCCAAGCTGGTCACTACCATTGGGATTTCAGCCACCAAGGAGGCATTTGATACTCTAATCCGACGCTAGAGGAGAATCTACGCATCATAAAAAATAATGCGGTATACGAGATTGAGTTACATAATGAAAAGCAGGAGAAATACACCTTTCTAAGCAACAAGTGCTCCAAAGTGAAGGCTGATCTTCTAAATGATGATGTCAAGGTGATTGTGCTGATGCTCATGTTGAAAAAGTTGAATGAACATCTCATGACATAACCTAGCCCTGACCCCTATCAAAATGTTCCGCAAGATGTCCTAAAAACAACCATCACCTCGTTGGAGATATAGCTGCAGGAAGCCGAGACTATAAAACAAAACTTCCAAACCAAGCTAAATAAAAAGATAGAAAACTTAGGGGCGTTGAAGGAAGAGATTAAGGAGCTAACAAAGAAGGGGAAGCTTTTAAGGGAGAAAAACAAAGAACTGGTGAATAAAAATTATGCTTTGAAGTCAGTTGTGACTAAGTGCAAGCAAGCGTTTTAAAAGATGAAGAAGAAAGAGGATTAGTTAGTGATGGAGTTGTATGAGAAGAAAATCCATGTGAAAGGCTTACAATCGGAGCTTTATCAAATCAACGCGATGCAACACAGTTGAAGCAGGAGCTCAAAAAGAAAACCGAGGAAATCCAAACACTGATTCAAAATCAACGACAACAACAAACAGCAGCAAGCCCAGCAGACGAGGAGGATAAGGGGAAACCAAATGTAACGCCCCGAAATCCGGAATGCCCGACACGTGACGTTATGCCGTCATAGACCCAATCCATGACAAGGCTAAACAAACCAAACGGGTTTGTAGGTATAGAAGCTAAGGAAGCTACCTAGAC
>JAOVYX010003065.1:0-11239 GCA_035668315.1 Drosera spatulata
GTCAATACAGAGACAGGATTTTCTCCTTTCCCTGGCAATATCAACCAAGTAAGATATTTAAGTGTCTGTTGATTCCTGTTGTGATGATTTAGTTTTTAAAACCTATGGACTGGGCTAAAACTAAAGTTAATGAGGCCTGGGTGGCATCGTTTTTGATCCGGAATAATTCTTGATCCCAGTACCAGAACATGAATTCCCTCAGCAAAATGCTTGAAAATGCCTGTTTTGCTTCTCACCATGTACTCGTGCAAAGTATTTTAGTAGGCTTTGATATACTAGTTTTCTTCCTAAATTTAAAAAAATTCAGCAAGCGATTTTGTTTTCAAATTCTACATGTTGGAATCTCACTTGTGAATGTAATCTAGTGTTGACTCTTGCTGTTTAGTAGGAAATTTTGGAGGCACAGGGCCGATGCTGACCTATCTATTCCACGATGCTACACTCTAAACCTGAAACGTTCTTAGTTGTACTGTTGTCATGTTATACTAAAGCTGGATGTGCTTTGATTGACAGTTGATTCTAGAGCTTGGGCCATACATTGAGGAGCTAAACAAAACTGGAGGAGCTATAATGGAGTTTGTCAACCCGAAGTGAGTTCTGTCTCGTTGCACACCTGGCCTTATTCATCCAGAAAACGAACTTATGTTTTCTCACACCATGATATTGATTTATCATCGTTGAAGAACCAGCTCTATCAAAATATCTAAACCGATGACAGAAGGCCCATTAGGTATTTTCATTCAAAAGTTCATTTAGGGTTTGGTCAACGATTCATGCATTGGCCCACCCATAAGTCCATAACCATAAATATTTGCCATTCTCTTTTTCTTTTATTTATTCTTTTCTTTTTTGTCCTAATCTATGTCTATGTGTCTATTCAGATACAAGGATGCTAGTAAAACTTCATTTAAGTCTTCCACTCGGTTGGAGTGCATGATGCAAGACTATCCGAAGACCTTGCCCCCTACCGCAAGGGTTGGATTCACAGTAAGCAACCTATTGAAGGGAAGAAAATTATCACTTGACACATTTCTTAGGTGGTAGTGCTAATGATATGTGCCTTAATTTTCTTAGGTGATGGATGCGTGGCTTGCTTATGCACCTGTGAAGAACAATCCAGAAGATGCTGCCAAGGTGAGTTGCTCTCTGCTAGAATCTATGCAACTCGTGTTGTCTTTCTTTATTACAGTGTTGTAATTGAATAATTCTTCGACCTTGATTAAATTGAATGACTCATGGTTAGAAACTTAAGAGTAGAGGCTTTCATCGTAGGTTATGGAACTATTAATTGCCTCCCAAGAGTTAGTAATAATTATTTTAACCGTCATACATTGGGTCATCTTCTGATATAAGAGGTTTTCCCCCTTCTTCTTGCGAGTGGCAAACAGTGTTGCAGATTTTAGTATAGTCCAAGTGTGTGGGATTGGTTATGCCTGATTTTAACAGCTTCTACTGGCATTGAGTTGATAGTGCCCTTATTTAAGAAAGAACAGCAGAATTTCACCTCCGCATTATACAATTGAAGGCTCGAATGACGGAAAATTTTTGCTAGCATACGGAAATTTTAGGGATACTTATTATTGCCTTCATCATTTTGTGGGATAGTTCTTTCCTAAATTAAGTTACTCTCTATGTCCCAATAAAATTGCTAACACTTGTCTTTTTTGGAATGTTCATAAAAATTACAATATTTTATTATTCTGATTTTTTATAGACCAAAATAGTATATTAATCATCTTCTGTTTCACTATCTTCACTATCTCTTCTTTCAGTTGTCATAATAAACCCCAGTAGTTCTCTCACTTTCAACCATATACTACTAAAATATCAAAAAAACAAAAAAAAAATGCACATAAATTATTTTGTCAAGTCAACCTATTACAATTCTTTTGGGACAGAGTGAGTAGTTCTTTTTTGAGCCCTCCTTGAGGTAATGTTTCCTTGGGTCTTGATTGCCTTATTTATTAGTGTTAGACCAAAATAATTTCAGCACAGTTAATTGGTTCTTTTAGTATATATGACTTCTTCTAAGATTTATGAAGAATTTCCTGAACAAATCGTTTAACTGAAACCACATGTCACATGTGTTTGGAGAACTGGTTAATGCTGCTATCTTTTTCCCTTATAAATGTCATCTTCTCTCCTCGATTATCTTTAGATATACTTGTATTTCTTCACTTGGTCTTTCGCAGTGTATGATAAAATTATCTACTCCTGCTTACACTTATTATTTTTCTTCTTCTGTTGAGTCTTCTGGAGATTTTCTGTTATGTGCTCAACCTCTCAATGTTCTTTAATTAGGTGGCAAAAGGCAATCCGTATCACAGTGCGACATCCGGGGAGATGGCCATTTACAGGGCAAACAGCATTATCTTGAGAAAGGTACCTGAAAGACCTTCAGTGCTTGATTTGCTAGGGAGAAAAAAAGCGGATTCAATATTAATAAGATCCAGCATTTGTGACGATACACTTTCCTGCTACATTCACGTGATTCCATATTGACTACTGTGTGTACTTCCAGGCTGGTGTCATAGTTGATGATCCAGTTCAAGGTGTGTTCAACGGACAAGAGGTGGAAATTTGGCCTCGTATCACCTGGAGTCCAAAGTGGGTACTGACATTTTCTGACGTTAAAGGAAAAATTAGCGGAAGCTGTTCCATTTCTCAGCAGTCCACCTTGGTCATAAAGGGCAGCAATATCTTTCTTCAGGATCTCTCCTTGGATGGGGCCCTTGTTCTCCACTCTGTTGATGATGTGGAGGTATGTCATTATAAATTATGGGCCTATGATTAAATTGGTGTTGATGATTCTGTTTTCCATTCTCTTAGAGCGATGTTGCTGTGCAAGTTGTACTCTGCTTAAGATGTCTGTTCATTTTATCTGTCTGAATTGTTTGCATACTAGCAGTTGAGTTTTTCTGTTTCCTCGTTTATTGAGGACTGGCTATATCGTATACTGCTGCGCATTTAGGGTTTGCTAAACGATCACTTCTGCACTTTTGAGTCTCTGGCATTATGAGGCGGTAACACCACCAGATGAATGGTGATGAAGAAAGGATCAGACTACACAATAGCTAGGCGGTATTATTTTGTTTAATCAGGAAGAGATGCATTTGCAGGTCAAATTCTCTAGGGATGGTCATGTTTTTCTATCTAGTCGGCTGAGTAATAACTAATGGAAGTTCTATTTGTTTCTCCATATCTTATGTTCTGATTTCCAAGTACCAAGATCGACTGCTTAAACTTTTTTTTTTTTTTTTTCACAGGTTACTGTAAGAGGTCTCATACGGAACAAAGGTTGGATCCTGGAGAATGTTGAGGACAAGGACCCTTCGGAGCGTGAAGAAATAAGGATTAGAGGTTTTAAAATAAACAAGATGGAGCAGTTGGAAGGGAACTATATGGAGCCTGGGAAATATATCTTGAGAGCTTGAATTTCTTCTTCCAACTAGAGAGGGCGTTTGGTTCTGATCATAGGTAAGATTCTGTAGCCTTACTTAGTATATATCGGGTTAAATGCCTGTTTTTTGTTCAAATTGACTTCAAAATATGTCAGCATAGACACCATGATTGAATAACATGATCTCAGCAGATTCTGAGATCAATCAATAAGTGAGTAATAATGACAGCTTTGTAATACAGCAAGTTTTAGCACCGACAGAACAAGCATGATGTTTCGTTGTAACTGATTACACTGCAGTAAGCAATATTCTTTTTGGTTCTTTGTGATGTATGGCTCCTGATTTTCTGGTTAGCTGATGAAATAGCAGCAATCTGTATTTTCTTAAGTCATTCGCACTTCATATCTTTCAGAAAGATGCTCTGGTTGTACTCTTGAATGCCAATGCCATTTTTCTTCGAATTTGTTACTCTGTTAGTGTAACATCCCAATTTTCTTTAACATATTAATACATATAAATGACGTCGCTGTCGTTGAGGCTCAACTCTCCAGCTAGGCATAAATTAGTTAACCGACTTAGATAAAAAATAAATAAAATCTATTTAGATATAACCAATAATATTATTAAATGCAGATTATATATTTTACTTTATTCATAAACCATAATACAATAGATTTATATTAGCACCAAAATCTATATCACACCTGTCTGTCGTCTCTGACTCCTGAAAACACAGAGAAGAGAAAAATACAGAAAAATAATAATCGTGAGCTATATGAGCTCAATAATGTGTCGACCCCTTACCAGGGGTTACACGAGAGACATAGATAAGAAAAGAAGAAAAAGAAAAAGGACAACTTAGGTCCTTTGTTCAAGCACTCTGGAACTTATCATATTAATTTGACATTCACAATTATCATCTCAAAAGCATAGTAAAGATAGATAATAGATATCCTCAGTGTTATAATTATGTCCTTGGTGAAACTTATTCAATTTCAACTTATCAAGCTTTATTCAGATTTTGTAAAAGGGACATCCGTGAAAGGGGATCAGCCAAACTGAAACCCAAGATCTCCTGCAGTGAATTTTTCTCATATCAAAACGATCTCATAAGGTCGATGAAAGAATGTCACCATTAAGTCACTGCATAACATATACAACAGACAACATTTTTTGTGTTTTATATCACGGAGTTATCTTACCAATAATGGATTTATACTCTTTTCACTCACTCATCCTCTTTATACCGATAATCAAGACATAACACAAATACACACATCTTCTTATCACGACACACAGCAGTTACAATCAATATTTTACATCAGGCACATTTAGTGACTACGTCCATAAATTCAAATGTATATTATTATACACACGGTATAATAATACGTATCGTCACACACAATAAATCTAAACGTTAATGTTATAAATATTATGAGGTGATGCTGAGTTTTGTAAAATCCTTTGATACTTATTTTGATTGTCCATGATGATGATTTTATATATTGAATGTCATTAAAGGTATTTATAAATATTTGGTGTTGTTTTGGGATCAAAACGATTGTTCTTGATCCAGAAGGTTCTAAGACGGCATCCCGACCTCTGGAACGGACATCCCGACCTCTGAAACGGGCGTCTCGGCCTCTAGAAATAGCGTTCTGCCCTTTGAAGTGAACTTCCCGGCATCTGGAACGAGTGTTGTAGATTCTGCACAACTTAATCTTTCGACGTATTTAAATCTATAACTTCTTGTATACAACTTCAAAAATTATTCCGTAAAATTTTTCATAAACTAGACTTCATAACCTTTTCAGTGAATTAAAGTTTCCATCATAAAACTGTAATACCCCAAAGAAAAAGTTTAAATGGTTTGATATTACTATCTATACTAACAAGGTGCATCTTCCTTTTCGCTAGTTCATCACTTTAAAACTCCGTAGTTAGGCGTGTTTAACGTAGAGTAATGCTGGGATGGGTGACCTCATGGGAAGTTTTCAAGGGCGTGCGAGAGTGAGGCCAAAACACACTAAAAAGACTAGTATTGATTTGTGGGTCCAGTTATTAGTCTGAAAATACTAATTATAAACTGTTCTGGAAGCTAGAATTCCATACTTTTCCAGTGATATAATGCTTGTCTCATAATCTTATTATATAATTCCATATCAAGTCACAAAGTCATCTCTGTAATCAATTTTTTACAGATTAACATATCCGCACGTTTTGATTTATATCTTAAGATTCTCAACTCCGAATCATGATTTATTGTTAGAAACTAGACATGTGAGGATTCAACATATATTAATATCAGAATTCATCAAAAAGTGTATAATATTTCATAAAATTTCTAATCAAGATGATTAATTTCTCTTAATAATGGTGAAGGTTTCACGTCCTACTTGCCTTATCATCTAGCTTCTCCTTTTCACCTCAAACTTCTCCTTCTACTCTACTCTTGCTTAACTTTAATCTTACATGGTAAGAAGTGTTTTGTTTTGTGTTTGTAAGGAATTTTCAAAAAAAAAGAGCTTGTAGTTATAGACAATTTAATCAATTAAAATAATTTAAGTGAAAAATTAGTGAATATTTAGTAGGTAATTAATTTAATTTAGGTGGAGTAGAAATTGATATAAAGAAAAATAAATGCCAAAATTGGGTTTAAGTCATTTTCGTATTAATATCATATTTCTCCGTATTTACGTATTATGATTGTATTTCATCCATATTTTATATTTTTTTTCCGATTATATAGTCAAACAAACTTTTTAATCCCGCAAAATAAATTACAACGTACGATAATTTATTGTTCACTTTAATTATCGTGAAACTAAATTTTACGAAATTTTTCGGATTTTTAAATTGGAGTAGTTTACGGTGTTCTTTTGGTTATCTATTGACCTCAGAGAGGTGAAGCTGGGTTGGTTGCTGGTCATGCAATCCTTCTGTAACTAGTAACTTACTAATTTCTCAAGTTCACATGCATTTTTTTGTATTAATGTGAAATTGAAATGTCGTTGGTTAACTGGTTTTCTTTTTCTGGGAAAAGAAAAATCGAACGATCATGCACGTTGATATTGAATGTGTTGGAGGGACTTTGCTTGACTGACTCCAACAAGAAAGTTAGAGCCAGGTAACCTGTGTAACAATATTTGATTATGGAGACTTCCTAAACTATCTCCCTAATTAGTTTGCGGATTCGCCTTTTCTATCACTTGGGATTGGTGAATTCATGGTGCATCTTCAGGGTATATACCTCCATATTTTCTTATTTTAAGATTGGTTATCAAAATGCAATGTGATTTATATTGATTGTGATTAATTTTTCTTCATCTGTCAAACTCCACGTGAGTATACAAACTCTACGTGAGTATGTTCTGTGGATGCACTTAATACTCCCCCTTGGAATTGTATGCTCAAGAGATTATGCAACACTTTGTAATTAAGACTGTCTCTCAATACACATGTTTCTTTATTTGGTAAATTTTTTCATATCAAAATATAAAATCACCAAATACTATAATTCGTTAATAACTCTTTTGTTGTTGCTATAGGATACTCAAATCACTTCAATAATGATTTAATGGACTAGCGATTCAATTTAGATCCAACGTAGATCACGTATACATATAGTTGCAGATCACTTGTACATGTTGAGATAAACCTTGGTTAATATTAAAATATGATTAGATATCATTTTTTATAGAATTATCATAAACCACTAGCTATAGTATAAATTTTGTAGCCTGACCGAGAAACATAACTCTTTTATGTCATTAAAGCAAACAACAAACTATAGAACACCATATTAATTGTAAAAAGAGTCGAATAGTTACATCTTAAACAATTATATTATAATAAAGAGGATATGTGTCATGACACATCCAATTATTGAGATTAAAATAAAATCGATTAAAGATTGAGATTAAATTATTCATATTATAATCTCAATCGTTTATTTTTGGATTTTAATCTCAACCATTGAATTTTAGCTAGACACATATATATCATGATACAAATCCGTTTTTTCCATTGTAATATAGTACTCCCATCGTCCCACGAAAATTATAACACTTTGATCCGCATCGAAAATTTACATGTGTTGAATTCGTATTGAATAATATTAAAAGTACCATTTATTATAGTAACTGTGAGAGAAGTTAGTTGTACCTGATTTGATGTTATTATTTACCAAATTAAAAAACGTGATACTCTCTTCGTTTCAGATAAATTACGACATATTATTAAAAATGAACATCTTAGATAAATTATAATACTTTCATAAAAAGCAATCTTAAAAACTTAAAAAAAATTAAAATATCTCTATTTTATGTGACATCATTATCTTTATGATTAATTTTTTTTTTATTTATTCATATTTTTCTCTTCATACATACAAAAACAAAATGATAAAAACTTATAAAATCAATATGTTTTTTAATTATCATGTTAAGTTAATTTTTTATAATTTATTTATAAAATTTTTTTTTATAAAATATCTAAATAAAATAAATATTGTAATTTTCGGGAGGAAACAGGAATATAAGTCAATTGACTTTGACGTTATTATTCGAGCAAATGAAAATGGAAGCCAATTGAACCGAACCAACCACTCCACCCTCGATCTCCGCCGGGCACCACCACGCCGCGGCCGACTGTCCGCGGAACTCGTCGTACCTTCTATCAAACCAACCCGGAATCGATCCAATTCAATCCAATCCATCAGTGTCGAGTGAGTGAGGTGGAAATCAATCGGGATAGGAGAGATGCCGGTGGCTGCATCTGCGATTTACTTCCTTAATCTCCGCGGCGATGTCCTCATCAATCGCCTCTACCGTGACGATGTCGGGTAACTTTACTCCCTCCCTTACTTTTTTGACAATCTGGATTTGGTTCGGTTCGGTTCGGTTCGATTTGGTTGACCGATTGGGTTGAGGAGTTCGAGGAAGTTGAATGATTTTATGATCTAGTGATTGGATTGCATTGATGACCATTTGTTTGTTATTAGATAGAAGAGCGGGGTAGGTTAAATGAAGTGTTGAACCATGAGAGTTTTGTGGGTGAAAGTGTCCATTTGTGTATCGATCCGGGATTTTACGAGGGGGGCAAAGCTCTCCTAACACGGCTTACACATGTTTTCACCATCCACAAGACTTGAACTTGAAAGACTCCCTTAAAGGGAACGAAGCTGCCAGCTACTTAGACTAGGAGTTTTAAGGATAGTTTTGGTTGGATAATTGTGTGAGCAATGATGTTGAATGTTGCATTTGGTCGGTGAGTTGTACCATGTGTGGGAAATGAGGGTGAATGAGAAGGGAGTCTTGAGGTGGAATATGCATAGAAGAGTAGGGAAACATGGGACTGGTAGTTGTGTTTTGTGACAAATTGGTAAAGTGAGATCAACCGGAGATGAGATTCGAGGATGCTTGAGGTGGTAATGGAGGATGTGTGATTCAAGAGACAAAAGGAAAAGAACATAGGAGTTGGGAGGTGAGCTTGTAGAAACGAGTAAAGGAGTTGATGTTTGTTTTGTTGTTAGACATGACCCATGTGGTTAAGCTTTGGGTGAAGATGCCATGTCAAAGTGCATATGTTTGGTTGGTTGGAAGTTGAAACTCGAGAAGGGGTATTGGCATAGGATTCACGTGCTTGTTAAGTTTCTTCAGTGCTAAAAGAGATCGCATAGAAGGGGCATGCCATAAATAAGAATAGTGAATGCACGCAAGGTTTCAGGCAAAATGAAAATCATTGTTTTGAGGGTTAAGACATAAGCTAGTAGGGTAGAAGCTTAAACACGAGAAACCTGGATGTACATGGCGAGAATTTAGACATGATTCAACTTGATGAGGGTCAACCAAGCTAACTTGGTGCTCAAGGCTTCTGCATAGGAGCATTTTTTGTGGAACGTTGTTGAAGTACCCTTCCTGCTCTTATTTAAACTGGAGAGGTTTGAAGTAGAACACCTGTGCTCGGGGTTGAAGTAGAGCAACCTAATAACGGGCCTTGTTTTAAATGAATCAAATGTCTGAGGGAGATCCATTTAGATTGATCCAAGTATGGATCATTCTCAGTATTCTGCTCGATTGTTGATTATTCTAGTCCTTAATTCATACCGTTTTCAAGATTGGTCTCTTTGGTGGACCCACAGTCCCACACCCACTAGTGAAGCTTAAAGACCATGATGAGATGATGATGATGATTAAAATTGGCATCGTCTTAAATCAAGTTATCGATTTGAAGTTTGTTGTGCCATTGTCATTCAAATATTGCATTCTGTTGCCAATGAGTCATGTCTACCAAAAGATCAAGCTTTATATAGGAGATATAGGAAATGGTTGATATCTTAAATATTCTTCAAAATCGAAATGTGCAAGCCATCATCATATCAAGTGTTTATTGAGCGAAATCAGTTTTGTGTCAGTTACCTGATATTTTTTCTTCACTGTGCCCCTATTCGACAAATTCTATGATAGAGACTTAGCCATAACTTCTCTTTTATGTTTTAGGGGTAACATGGTTGACGCCTTCCGCATACATATCATGCAAACAAAGGAACTTGGTACATGCCCTGTGAGGCAGATTGGAGGTTGCTCCTTCCTGTACATGAGAATCAGCAATGTCTACATTGTCATTGTCGTCAGTAGCAATGCTAATGTGGCCTGCGCGTTCAAGTTTGTTGTCGAGGTACTCTTTGATTGTATATTTTTTTCTCTTTTTTCTTTCTCTGAGATTAGGATTCCTTTTTTTTTTTTTTTTTGGTTACTGTTCTTGTTTGTTGTTTTTTTTTCCCCCCATTGGATCAACAATGCAAGTAGCTTCTTTCCAATAAAAAGTCCGTAATGGTTTTAGTTTATATAGTGCCAATGGGATTGAGGAAGATGCAAACACCACCTTTGAGTCAGTTTACATGATACTTGTTCCATATTCTCCAATACCAATGCATGGTCTCCTTCCCCGAAAAATATGTTTCAGTTTAGATAAGAACATTCACACTATCCTTGAACTAGCTGATGATGTTTTTTTTTTTTTTTTTGGTCCCCACTGAATTCTGCTTGCAGGCTGTTAATCTCTTCAAATCTTATTTTGGTGGAGCATTCGACGAGGATGCTATACGTAACAATTTTGTTCTTATATATGAGCTTTTGGACGGTATGTAATAGTACAAGGTCTAACTAGTTTTCATGTGGATGCATCTATGTTTTTTTTTTTTTTGGTTGCTTCATTAAAAATATGCATCAAGAAGTTCCATTTTCCATTAATAACTAATAACGTACATTCTCATTGTCGGAGTATTGGCCTTCTTTGATGAATAATTATAGGAAGTTGGATATTAAATTGAGAATGCAATTTATTGTTTTCTTATTTTCAAATAACACACCAAAAGAAGCTTCAATTGACGAAAAATCTAGGCAGAGATTTTGCTGACTTTTCCCAATAGTTATACAAACTTGGCTGATTTCCTGCTCCTGAGTTTCCATCATTAGTCTAGGGAGTTTCAGCCGTCGCATCTTGTGGCATTATATCTGGAAAACCAACTGAATTTCAAGTTGTATTGACTTCAAATCAGTGACTAAATTTTGCTTGTCTATTGAACCAAAATATCCAAGCTTGTTCACACTATTGGATGATTAGATGCTCGCAATAAATTCCATATTTCATAGTAATTCATGTAAGGCTGCGTCATAATCTATATACCCGGGATTCATTGCATCATATGTCATTTTAGAACCTTCACTTCGAAAATGTTCATGAAATAATCCTTGCATGCATGCTTTGGAATTGCAGAAATTATGGACTTTGGTTACCCTCAGAACCTTTCTCCTGAGATCCTGAAGCTTTACATT
>JAOVYX010003066.1:0-11238 GCA_035668315.1 Drosera spatulata
CACCTTCTGTTCTGGAACCAGACTTTGATCTGTTTAGGGTCAATATTGGAGAGAATAGGACAATCCCTAACAAGCTGCTGCCTCCTCAAAGAACTTGGCTTTGGGCACTCCATGTAAACCCTCTCCAAAGCCTCAACTTGCTCTGGTGTATACCTCACATACTTCCCTCCATCCATCTGATTCTGCTGCTTGTTCCCTTCTCTCCCTCCACCATTTATTGCTAGAGCCATTTCCATCAGTCACAGGAAATGGAAACAAACCCACCAAAAATCAACACAAACCCACTTCAATTCGCCACAAATCAACACCAACCCACAACTCAAAACCCCAAAAAAAGATTCAAACTTTGAGGTCCCTTCAGGTCCAACAACAACTTATCAGGCTAGGCTGGCTCTCTCCTCCACAGAGAGCCTCCTCTTTCACTCATCACACAACACAACTGTTTTCAGGGTTTCCTGTTTCCTGTGTTTTCTCACACTACCCTGTTGAGGTAGAAGAGAGATGTGATGAGGAGGGTATCAAAGAGATGGGCACAGATCTCAATAAATCTTTGGTTATGAGAGCATTTGAGGAGCCAGCCAACCCAACAGTAATGAAAGACTGTGTGGGGTGAGAAAGAGAGTGAATTCAATAAACGAATTGGTGAAGGGAAAAATAAAGAGTAAATGAATTGAAACAGTTAATGGAAAATCAGAGGGCCACGCTATGCCAATGGCGGTAGGGAAACTGGAAAGGGGCTGGAAGGAAGGGGGAAAAGTGAGGATTTTGTTGAACGTTACTGCACAAATTATGAAAAGAAGTGAACTTTCTTGTGTGTAAGTTTAGGAAATGCTGCATGGCATGTTTGATTATCTAAACAGGAGATGATTACATAAATGTATTGACGAAGTTAATAGGATCATTATTAATATGGGTTTGAAAATATAATATTAACATTATATATTGATAAGGATGAAATGATTATAAAATTTTAAAAATAAGAACAATTCTTAAGATATGTGTTAATAATAAATACTAATAATAAATTTCTTTTTTTTTATTAACTTATGTGTTGATGAAGTGATCTAAAGTTTTCATCAAGAATTGAACATTTAATCAATATTCCATATCATTGTCAGATTATTAAAAAGATCATGTGCAACGTCAATTTGTCGCGAATTCTTACCATTGTTACTATGAATTGAAATGATCTTGTCATAAACCTAAGGTTTGTCAGCGGATAGTTATGCGAATATACCTCATACAAATTGGACTATACAAGGAAAATGTTTAGTTCAAACCAATTGTAATCTTAATCATTTACTTGAACACAATCATGTGGTACTATATAATGAATCTAATTTGAAATTCTTTATCATTAAATAAAAAAAAGATTTGAAATTCTGGTGCGAAGCTTTTTCAGAGAAAGGGAAGGAATCAATAAAAATGCAGGGTTTTCAGGCCGAAAATCTGGCAAAACGAGGCCGATAGCAGGAGAGGCGTTTCTTGACAAAAAATAAAAAAATAAAAAAGGGCAGCCCCCCACTGGTGCCTGCATGCCTGCTCACCCACATTACACAATAAATAGTATGTCCTGATCATCATGCATGGCGTTATGCATAGATACTATACATACATGATTTAATTTCTAAACTTATCTAATACTCGTACATCTTACATTATACCGCGCGTCAACGACAATTAGTCTGATTGTAAGTGAAGTTGTGTTCTTATACTATCATATAGAAACACGCGATTCATACATGACACCGCAAGACTTCCCATGTTCCCGATGTGGAATTTCGCTACGTCGATACATCTCATGTGCAGTGAAGATAAGCTTGAAAGAATTGTGGGGGACAAAATTCATCAAACCAGTGGCAGTATAAGACCCCAAAATAAACCTTGACCAGGCCAGGGCCATTGACAGGTGAGTCCAGCGAGCCATGGTCCATGGCAAAGGAGACCCACCACACCAATACACAGAGGCATGCGCTCACTTGCAGCTGATTCATACAGTGCATGTATATGTAGCTAGTGACTAGTCTAACACTGTAACATCCGGTCAGTCTATTTTAATCGTCCTTTTGCTACAGAGTATATCAGAAAGTTCTAAATTTTATTATGGGATATGTAAAATTTGGTAATCCAAATGCACTACGTAATCGTAATAATGATGTATTTTTAAGTAGTATGTGTAGAAAGACGTTGCAAGGTTTTAGTAATGTTTCTTTCTAGTTATCTAATAGGCCACATATATTACTTGTTTATCCAATTTTCTTGTCATCGTCACGGAGATTTTTTCATACTGCCCTTTCCCTCTAGAATTCGAGAATCGGTGATGATCGATATCTGCCCGCAGTGACATCAATGGTCGCAAAGAGGCAACCGATAAGGTCGGAAACTATCATCAGTCTGATCATATCCATTATCTTTGCATTAGGAGTATTACATTTATTTCAAACATAATCTTTGTAAACTAAGGAGATTACGCATTTCAAACTTGACTACGTATATCGTAATAAGATGGTGGGATCAGACAATTAATTAAAACACTATAGTGTAGGGCAAGGGATAAAAAAGGACAACAGAAAGACAATAAATGAACAGTGGAACCAAACCAAACCAAAACCAGCTATGCAAAAATCAAAATCAAATTCGAACCAAAAAAAAATAAAATCAAAATCAAATTCTTTCCCCGTTTAAATCATTTTGGTGATCGAAGAGGGGATCTGATTGACCCATGAATGAAGAAGATAGAAGACGCGATATTGCAATGCAATGCATGATGCATTTATCACACAGAAAAGAGATCTCTACAGTGGTTAGTATAATACTCTTAAATGCCATCTGAATTTCTACTGGGGCTCTGTTCTGTTTCTCTACTCTTCATAGACAGACTCCTCTATGTTCCCTATACTTGATTAATTACCCAATACTTGTAGGTTTCATCATGACAATTTTTTTAGTAGTGTGATGCCTTGGTCTACACATTATGTGTAGCCCTCCTTATGAAATTTTTTCTCTCGTTTAATTTCTTCCATTATCCTTGGATATATGTATATGCTCTAAAGAGTCTCCGAATCACCTTGAATTTATAGACATGTGTTATAAATCAACTAACAAGTAGATGAGAAAAAAAATATTTTTTGCAAAGCATATATATATATATACACACGTATCTTTGATCTTGATCATTCAAAAATGACGAAATTGTCATTGATTATGATATTACTTAGGTGAACGACAAGTTGTCAATAAAATATCATTTTTTGAATTTTATAAATATTTAATTATAAAGATTTATTAAAAAATAATTCAATAATAAATAATTCTACGTAACTTGTCAGTGGATGATGACCAATTACGACACAAAATAATATGAGAACTTTTTGAACCAGTGGATGGTCACCTAGGTGATCTTCACAAATGATTTGTCTTTAGTAAAAAAATCACTAATCAGGTATTAACCCTAGAAAATCTTGCTAAAAATCCCACGAGGTCATTTGCCATAAGTTTAAAGTCAAACCAAACTAGAATATAAACTCCACAAATATCCATTGGTGCAGCCCCATTTTTTCTTTTAAACACACTACTATATATTACTATGTAAAATTCACCTCATCGAACAAAATTTAGCCAAATGGTGTAGTTGGCATTGGCAAATGGAATTTACTCAAGTCTAGTAACGGGGACCATACCAAAAATAGCCAATTGATGAATTGATCAAGTCTATAGAACATTCTTGCTAGTCCTGTTATTATTAGGTTTTTATGAGATTTAAAGTCCTAGTTCACTTGGATCAAATAATTCCTAGTTGGAGATGGACTAGATTAGTGGATTTTTCCTTTGTAGTTTGACATTCTTATTCATGTTGGATGGATTTAGTTACTAGTCCAACCATTTTATTGCAAAAAGGTTGTGAGGTAATGCTATTTCAAATAAACTCATGAGAATAATCTAATTGATGTTCGTGAACATTAGCCTGCACGATTTTAAACAATTCTTACATTGTTATTCTAAATTAATCATCTTGTGTTCCCAACAGTGGATATTGGTAAAATACATACATAATCAAAATGCACAACTAGTGACGTACGTGTGATACTGAAATCCATGTTGCCTAGCTCTTTCATGAACGAAAAAGTCACTCATAATTATAGCAAGTTTGGTTTTAATTAGTAGACCCGCTTATTTGACTACAATTTCCCTATACTTCTTAAAAATCAAATACATTGGTTTACATATGAAAATAAATTGTCCACGTTGCATATAATCTCCCATTTTGATATTCTCATTGGAAAATCCAAATGTGGGCATGATATATAGGCCACCTCGAAGAAAAACCGCGGTATAATGAATGCGATTCGTCGGTCCCTTTACATGTTCAATTCCTTCTATGTACATATCTATTCATTCTTGATTTAGTATAATTACTTTACATCATGACACAATTATAAAACAAAAATCGCAGAAATATTTCGCCCATAGTATATGAGAATTCAAATCGTCCACGTTTTATTGTTTATAAACTATCCACGTTCCGATGTTTTCATTGGTAAAATGTGCTTCTAAAGTTCCATTTTAAATAATGTGGTCACGCAATTGGTATAGACCACCTTGAAAATAAAAGGCATTGCATGATGATCCGTATCATATATGTCGCTTTACACGCCCTCTACCAATATCTTTTTAGTTTTGACTTAAGTATGCATTAAGTAATGGGACGATTATCATCTAAACTACAAAAGATTGTGGCAAATTAATCAAAGAAAACCATGTTAGTCGTGATCGCCAATATTAATATAAAATGGAAAAAAAAGCTAATACGTAGCCAACTAAATACTGCAATCTCCTTTTAATCGTTAGATAAAAAAAAAAAAAAAACAAGGCAATTTCAAATTTAATTAATCCAATGATTAAAAAGGAGGTCGTCAGTTGGCTAACCCACATTAGCCTTCTTTTTCCGCATATAAAATTCAGGGCAGTCTATAAAATTTTCAATACAAGAGTTTCATTTATATTTCATTTCCTTGTACGGATTAATTGTACTTGTACAATCAGTCCATATATATAAAGACTGCAATATCTATAAAAAAAAATGATCTGTAGTATATGATCAAACTTATAGCAATGCGAAATTCCGAATCATGTACAAATTTTTGATATTCATTCTTGGAAATAGATCTTAGCTAATTGTATATATATTTGACCGATATGGTTATAATGGACATATAATAGTACAATGCATCAACGGTCATGCATCGTCACATACGAACATTTTCAATTCACTTTTTCACTAACATAAATATGATCATCCACTCTCCTTGTGCCAGTAGATTTTTCTCCAGTGGGATCCACCATCAATCAAATGTAAAAGAGACAAAAATGATGCACTAACAAAGTAAAAAAAAAAGATAATTTGTTTTGTATTCTGTGTCATCGTGTCTTCCATCATATTCCACTGCAACGTGTCATGTGGAACGACACAAATCAAGATGTCAAAGGAAAAAAGGCTTCATCAATCGCTTATAAATAGACAAGGGAGGAGCATCACAATAAAACACACCAAACACAAAAATAACATCAGAAGAGTTAGAAAAATATCCAGTTTTAGATATTGAGAGGTATGCTCTACGGATATATTTTTATCCTATTAGAGAAGAAAAATTAGTGAGAGTTATCCAGCTGATTGTAATCCCCTAGCACAGTCTAGGGACGATATTTGTAATCCCTCTTTAGTGGATATTTTGGTAGCGCAACGGTCACGTAGTTTTACCCTTTTATTTTTAAGGAGTTTTTCACGTAAAATTTTGATGACCACTCTATTTATTTTTAGGCTATTTATTTATCCCATTTTAATTGTACGACGAAGGAAAAGTGTTGGGCAATTTTCGCCGCACCTCATACCGACTTTTTCCAACAGACTGGTATCAGAGTTCTGGTTAATTTAACTAGAAGGCGATCCAACTATTGCGTAAATTAAAATGGAAGACGGAACCAGCGTTGGTGGCATGATCCGACTGACCTCATCGAACTATTCGATGTGGAAGCCCAGAATGGAGGATATCCTTTATTGTAAGTATTTGTACGATACGATCGTAACCAAAACGAAGCCCACTGTTAAAGAGGAGAAAGTTTGGGCGTTGCTGCAGCGCAAAGCTGTTGGTGTCATCAGACAATATATCGACCAAAGTGTCCTCCAACACGTGGCCAACGACGTCGATGCTTTTATCCTATGAGAAAAACCCGAGGCAATGTACCAGAGGAAGATTGCGATGAATAAAGGTTCCATGATGCGGAAGCTAGTGAAGTTGCAGTTTAGAGACGACCGCAGTGTAGCAGAGCACCTGAATAATTTTTAGGGTATTGTTAATCAATTGACAGATATGGATTTAAAGTTTGATGATGAGATACAAACACTATTACTATTAAGTTTCTTATCTGATGCCTGGGAGATACTGGTGATGTCACCGAACAACTCCGCTCCTGAAGAGAAGCTCACGATGAACATCGTAAAAGATAATATGTTGAACGAGGAAACCAGGAGGAAGGAGTTCAGCCAGTCCAACTCATCAAATGCTCATGTGATGGAGCATCGCGGACGGAACAAAGAAAGAACTTTCCAGCAAGACGACAAGTTCAGGGGGAGATCGAAGTCCCAGAATCGGAAGGGCTTTACTTACTATTATTGTGGCAAGCTAGGCCACAAGAAAAACGAATGCAGGAAGTTCAAAAGTGACACAGCGCAAGATAAGGTCGTTAAGGGAAAGCAAAACAGCGAGGCAAACACCACTTCGGATACAACCATGGATGAACCCTACCTCTTCTTAGATAGTGATTCCATCGACCTCACTTGTCCAGACTCAGATTGGGTGGTAGATGCTGGTGTCTTATTTCATCTTACTTCGCATATTAATTTCTTTTTATTTTACAAAAATGGTGACTATGGTTTTATGCGAATGGGAAATAATGAGACATCTAGAATTATGGGTGTTGGAAATGTTTGGTTACAAACCAATGCAGATTCTAGGTTACTATTGAAGGATGTCAGGCATGTGCCCGAGATTCGACTGAACCTGATTTCAGTTGGGATGCTTGATGATGAAGGTTACACTTCTCATTTTTCTGATGGGAAAATGAAGCTTTCGAAAGGTTCTTTACTGATTGTTAAGGGAAAGAAGCAAAGAACATTATACTTGATGCAAGCAAGGCTAATCAAGGGAGATGCACATGCTGTTGAGAGGTCCTCCTCGATCGAGCTCTTGCATAAGAGGTTCAGTCATATCAGTGAGAAGAATTTGCAGATTCTTGCACGTAAGCAACTCCTACCTGACGTGAAAGGTATTCCTCTTAAACCGTGTGTTGACTGCATAGCTGAAAAACAACACAAAATATCATTTCTTTCTTTCCTTGCACATAGAAGAAAGAATATACTCGATCTTGTGCGTACCGATGTCTGTTCCATGACAGAAAGATCTCTAAGTGGTGTATACTATTTTGTCACTTTCATAGATGACCATTTTAGAAAGATTTGGGTCTGTGCCTTGAAAACTAAAGATCAGGTACTAGATATGTTCAAGGAGTTCCATACCAGGGTGGAAAGATAAACTGGAAGGAAGCTCAAGTGTGTCAGAGCAGACAACGGTGGTGAGTACAGAGGTCTGTTCAAGGAATACTGCAGGAAACATGGCATTAGGCTTGAGAAGACGATTCCCAAAACACTTCAGCAGAACAGAGTCGCAGAGAGAATGAACAGAACCATCTCAGAGAAGATCAGCTCTATGGTCTCTCATGCGAAACTCCCTAAATCGTTTTGGGGGGAGGCGCTGCTGACAGCTGCTTACTTGATCAAGCATTCTCCTATAAGTCCTTTGAATGGTGATATTCCAGAAAGGGTCTGGAGAGAAAAGACGTGTCCTATCAGCATTTGAAGGTGTTTGGATGCAGAGCATTTGTGCAAATCCCCAAGTATGAACGCTCTAAGCTTGGTGCTAAAACGAAACAGTGTATATTTCTTGGCTATCCTAGTAAAGAATTTGATTTCAGGTTATGCGATCCAATAATGAGGAAGATCATCCGAAATAGAGATGTTATCTTCTTCGAAGATCAGACCATTAAGGACATCGAGAAGTTAGGAAAGTCCAGAACCCCAGCCCCAATAAACTTGGATCCACTTCCTTCTCTGGCATCGGAAGGCCAAAGGGAAGCTATACAGGATGACCTCGGTGATGAGGAAGCTGGTGTTGATATTGATGGCCCAGAACCATTAGAGCCACAGGAAAAATCAGCTCCAGTACAACCACCAGCACAACAAGGTACGCGACACTCTACGAGAGAACGAAGACCATCCATCAGGTATCCTGATATAGAGTATATGATGTTGACTGATGGGGGAGAACCAGAAAACTACAGAAAAGCCATGCCAGAACCACATAGCGATCGTTGGTCGCAAGTCATACAAAAAGAGATGCAATCTTTGTATGAGAATCACACATTCAAGCAGGTGAAATTGCCTAAGGGCAAGTGCGCGCTAAAGAACCGATGAGTCTACCGCTTGAAGAGTGAAGACAAAAGCTCACAATCACGTTATAAGGCTCGATTGGTTGTGAAAGGGTTCAATAAAAAGAAAGGTATTGACTTTGATGAAATTTTCTCCCCAGTTGTTAAAATGTCTTCTATTAGAGTTGTGCTACAATTAGCAGCCAACATGGATCTCGAGATCGAGCAACTTGATGTGAAGACAGCTTTCTTCCACGGTGACTTAGAGGAGGAGATATACATGGAGCAGTCTGAAGGGTTTCAGGTCGAAGGAAAGGAGAACCTCGTATGCAGATTGAAGAAGAGGCTGTATGGTTTGAAACAGGCACCTCGACAGTGGTACTGTAAGTTTGAGTCCTTTATGGTGGACAATGGGTACAAGAAGACGTCATGAGATTCTTGCGTCTTCATTTAGAAGTTCTTGATGGTAACTTCATTATCCTACTGCTCTATGTTGATGATATGTTGATTGTCGGTCAGGATACTAAAAATATCGCTGTTTTGAAAATAGCTCTTAGCAAATCCTTTGCGATGAAGGATTTGGGTCCCGCTAGACAGATTCTTGGAATGCAAATCTTCCGTGATAGAAAGAACACGAAGTTATGGCTATCGCAGGAACGATACATCGAGAAGGTGTTGGAAAGGTTCAACAAGAACAAGTCCAAACTAGGTAACGCTCCACTTGCAGGTCACTTCAAGTTATCAACGAAGTAGTGTCCCTTAAGTGAGACAGAGAAGAAGGAGATGCAGAGTATTCCGTATGCCTCAGCTATTGGCAGCTTGATGTATGCTATGGTATAAACTAGATCAGATATTGCCTATGCAGTTGGAGTTGTGAGCAGATTCCTTTCTAATCTAGGGAAAAAGCATTGGACAACAGTTAAATGGCATCTGAGATATCTTAAAAATACGTCTAGGTTATGTTTATGCTACAGTCAAGAAAAACCTGTATTAGATGGTTATACAGATGCAGATATAGCCGGAGATGCAGATTCTCGGAAATCTACCTCGGGATATATAACAACCTTCGCAGGGGGGTAGTGTCATGACAGTCAAAGTTATAAAAATACGTTGGTTTATCTACTATAGAGCCAGAGTATATTGCAGTCACTGAAGGTAATAAGGAAGTGTTATGGATGAAGAACTTCTTGTTAGAGTTGGGATTACAACAGGACACGTATAGACTATATTATGATAATCAGAGTGCTATTCACCTTACAAGAAATCCGACGTTTCATTCAAGATCGAAGCACACTGAGGTGAGATATCATTGGATACGTGATGCACTGGATCGAAAGCGATTTCAACTTAAGAAGATCCATACTGACGACAACGGGTCTGATATGATGACAAACACCTTACCCATGGAGAAATTTGACTTCTGAAGACAACAAACGAGTATGCCGATGGTCCCCACCGTTCGGGAGGGAAAGAATTGTTAGTGGGTTTCCCTTTGTGGGGCCCACAATCCATCAAATGCAAAAGAGGTAAAGATGACGCATTAACAAAGTAGGAAAAGGAAGACAATTCGTTTTGCATTCTTCGCCGTGCCTTCCACCATATTCCACTGCAACGCGTCATGCGGGACAACACAAATCAAAGCGGCGAAGGAAAAAAGGCTTCATCAATCGCTTATAAATAGACAAGGGAGGAACATCATAATAAAACACACCAAACACAAAAACAGTATCAAAAGAGTTAGAAAAATACCCAGTTTGGGATATTGAGGGGTATCCTTTACGGGTATATTTTTATCCTGTTAGAGAAAAAAATTTAGTGAGAGTTATCCACGTGATTATAATCCCCTAATATAGTCTAGAGACGATATTTGTAATCCATTTTTAGTGGATATTTTGACATCGTAAAGGTCCCGTGATTTTTATCTTTTTATTTTTAAGAGATTTTTTACGTAAAATTTTGATGTCGACTCTATTTATTTTCGTACTATTTATTTATCTCATTTTCGTGTCACCAACTCTTCCCAACACCTTGCACGCTGAAAAGAGAAGATTTGAGCAAAGGCAATGACACCCGTCTCACTTTCTAATCTTGCTCTTGAAGTTGACATTTTGGACAATGAACAGTTCCAACATTACCATCGAATCCGAAGGCAATATATGTTCGAGCACAACCCAAAAAAGCAAAGCTAAGCAAAGAATATCCCATCACCTTTCAGCAAATCTGTACGTTGCTCTGTTTCCTCTACCCTGGAATCTATATGTATTGATTTGCCTCGAAAAATAAGTTCATATATCTCGAATGTGAATTTTTGCGTAACTTGTCCTGCCCTTCTTCTCGATTCATGTCATAAGTCTCATTTTCACTGTTAAAAACTAATCAAATAAGTTCAGAATCTCTATAATTAACGATCTTCCGATGAATTTATTAGTTATGATGAATCTTGAAAGAAAACATCGAGAACTAAAAAGAGAGTATCTCTGTCCACGATTAGTTATGTCTTTCCACTTTCAACGTTCTCGTTGGAAAAGTGTTATGATCAAAGTTTTGCATGTTCATGAAATTAAATCGTCCACGTTTAGGTTCAATAAACTTTCCACATTCTTATTGGAATTGTACCTATCAAAGTTTCCCTTGGAAAGAAATGTGGTCACACTATAGCTAACAAGGAGTGGTCACATTATAAAGAAGTCGTCACGGTATGCTGAGTATGAATCAACTATCTTTTACACCCAATCTATACCTTTTTATGTCAGTTCA
>JAOVYX010003067.1:0-11238 GCA_035668315.1 Drosera spatulata
GAAGAAGTCCAGACCCTCCGTCAGAGTCAGACGAGGATGGAGCAGCAGCTGGACCTCCTCTTCAGGAGGTTGGGCGAGGATCCGTCCACCTGCCAGACTGAGGCGGGCCAACCATTCCCTTCCATACCGTCTCCTGACGATGACTTTGGGGCTCTTGAGCAACGGGATTACCAATTAGTTAGCCATTGATGGTTGTGTAAATTATAAACAAATGATATATTTCAGTTTTTTAGAATTATGTATACTATTGATGATGTATACAACATTTTATGTATTTATTCAGGTTTTTATCATATTTCAATTTTTTTTATCCAAAATAAAAATTAGCTACGGATTTCCGTAGCTAAAATGGCATTCTTGTATTTCAACATTAGCTACGGAATTCTGTAGCTGATTCTAACATTTCGTTTAGCGACGGATTCCATCGCTAAGTATGATACCTTTCAGCGACGGAATCCGTCGCTAATATTGTGCTCTCCGAATTTTTAATTTTAGCGACGGAAAAGTCAATCCGTCGCTGATTTTAATCATTTTAGTGACGGATCCGTCGCTAAATTATGGTTTAGCGACGAGGTTTTTAGCGATAGACTGTTTCCGTCGCTATTTTCGTTTAGCGACGGATTTTTTCGTTTTAGCGACGGAAAAAATCCGTAGCTAAAACTAGGAATTTTTACAATGCACCATTAATAAGAGAAGATGATCATCTTGTTTAGAAATTTCGTAAAAAATCATAGGTTTTGTGATAAATTCTGATTTTAATATATATTGAAGCCTCATGTTTAATTTTTGATAAAATTAATAGATCATAATTTGGAGTTGTGAATCTCAAGATATAAATCAAAACGTGTGGGTATGTGAACCTGTAAAAATTGATTACAGGGATTATTTTATAGCTTAATCTTGAATTACATAGAAAGAGTTAGAAAATGAATCTTATATCAATAGAAAGGTCTTGAGGTCTACTTTTCAGCACAGTTTAAAAATCCAGATTTGGAGTTGTATGTAAAGAGTTATAAGTTGATTAGTGAAGAAAGATAAAATGGTCTGATCTAACAAAAAAAATATAAAATGAAACGAAAAAACTGTTATTATTGGTAAGGTTTCAAGATAGAAGCTCTAGTTCTATGGAAATATTAGGAAATCTAATTTATGTATAATTTTACGAAATAATTTTTGAAACTGTATATAAAAAGTTAAAGATTTAAATGTGTCGAAGGGCCAAGTTGGACAGAATCC
This sequence comes from Drosera spatulata, assembly GCA_035668315.1. NCBI lineage: Eukaryota > Viridiplantae > Streptophyta > Magnoliopsida > Caryophyllales > Droseraceae > Drosera > Drosera spatulata. The sequence continues at coordinate 1,237 of JAOVYX010003067.1, forward strand.
AAAAATTAATCGTTTTGACCCCGAAACAACTCCTAATGTTCACAAACACTTCTAATGATGATAAATACATAAAAATATCGTCATGGACTATCAAAAAAAGTAACAAAGATTTTTCTCAAAACTTGACACCGCCACGTAATATTACTATGACGGGTTTTTAAAAAGTACGAACAAATATGCTTAATTTCATAACGTAAAAAATCATTCAAAAGGATGTATCTAAATACAAGTATCCTATTATATTATAGTACTCGAAGACGCTGTTCGATGTCAATTAAGGATGAGGCTGAATGTGTGCATGCGAAGAAATGTGATAAGAGATAACATTTAGATTTATTGTGTGTGGCGATTCATATTATTATACGATATGTATAATAACATGTATTGGAATCTTTGGACGTAGTCAAGAAATATGGCTGATGTAAAATACTGATTGCAACTGCTGTGTGCCGTGATAAGATGATTTGTGTGTTTGTGTTACGCCTTGTTTGCTAGTTTATGAGGGTGAATGCGTGAGAGAAATCTAAATCTATAAATTGATGAGATAACTCTGTGGTATAAAACACAAAGAGCGTTGTGTCTATCGTTTGTGTTATGAAGTGACTTGATGGTGACATTTTCTTTGATCGACCCTGTGAGGTTATTTTTGTATGAGGGTATCTCACTGCAGGAGATCTTGGGCTCCAGTTTGCTGATCCCTTTTTGCGATTGTCCCTTTTACTAAAGTTAAAGAGAGCTTACTTATGAAATTTAATAAGTCTCACCAAGGACACAATTATAACATTCTGGGTATTTATTGTCTATCGTCTCTGTGCGATTGATATGAGGTGAGTATAATAAAGTCTTGAGTGAACTGTTGAGCGCAGCAATGCGTGACATTTGGAGTGAAGATCTATCGTGTCACAGTATCATCGTCTCACTTTGTTTGATATGTAGGTTTAGAGTTTTATTAACATAATGGTATGACGGTAGTAAATGACGTTGATAATGTCTGAAATATTGATAGATGCGTGGTTTCGAGCGTTGTTACGTGGTGTTAAATGTGCTTATGTGACTAGGGTAAATCACTAGTATGCTTGTGATAATAATTGTGAATGTCATACTGACATGATAATTCTAGAGTGTTGGAACAAATGATTCAAGTGATCATTTTCTTTTTCTTTTTCTTTTCTTACCTTCTACTCTCGTATAACCCTATTGAGCTCCTGGAGCTCATGGTTACTATTTTTCCGTATCTTTTTTCTTCTCTTTGCTACAGGAACAAGGCTTGAAGAAGAAGTATAACTTAAGATTTGATGTTAGATGTAGCTTATGTATGAAAGACATTCTGATCTTAGAAAGAGAGGTAAATTCCGCTACAAAGGTGATATTCTGAGTTATGATTGTATGCATCAAAAGTTTATAAGCTAATGATATATAAGTGAACTTAATTTAATTCTTATAATTAAGCCAGAAAATATACATTTTGCCTATCGAGGTGTTGGACCCAGCGCCAATGACGTTATATGTATCATTAATAAATAATGAAAAGTCGGGAGGCTACAATAGTCCTTTAATTTTTTTGAAATATGATAATACCCCCGTTTGTCCTTTACATAAGTTAATTGGATAAAAATTCTATCAATTTTATTAACCATAAATTACTCGATTGTTGAGAAATTGAAGTGTATTTGAAGTGATTTTGAGTTGGGGTGTCGGTTTGGTAGAGGAAAAGGTCGGCCGTTTTGAGAGAATAATGAGAAGATATGAACAAATGGCCGCTGGGATCTCGAGAAACATTATAAACATAATAAGAAAAGGATACGCAAACAGAAATAACAGACGATATAATAAACAGAAAACATACCGCAAACCTTCCAAACATGCGATCCCGTGTCTCGCGGGGGACCTGGGAGTAGGTAGTCCATAAGGCCTCATAGAAGGCCATGAATGATGCTGTGACAGCCCTACAACATCACTACGGAAAAACCTAAAAGAAATGAAGCATAAAAAAGAACAAACATAAGAGGGGGCCTTAAAATTTATACTAATGCGAATTGAAATATGTAAATTATGTATTTTAATTTTTTAATCCAATATATATTACGGGACGATCAGATATGATTTGATATAAAAATAAGACCTATAAAAAATATCACAGACATGATTTAAAAAAAATATATATATATAATCTTATCCCTTTTATGACTAACAGAGATATTTTTTTCTAATGTCCTCATACAAAACACCTCTATAAACCGTAGAATACTTCATATAATATTAAATTCATTAGCAAAAGTTAAATAAAAATTTATTTTATTTTATTTTACTTTTAAACTAATCGAATAAAAATAAATTCTCTTAAATACAAAAATTCTCATTATGATTTTATTTATTTTTTATCATTAAATAATTATGATTTGTTAAACAGTGAATTCCCAAAAACTATTAAAAAATAGAAAAAAATCTCATTCGGTACAACACTGAAAAACAATTCCCATATACACTTTCAAGTTTTCACGTCGTCACCACCGCACTCCTCTCTCTTTCCGCCTCCCCTGTTGTCTCCCTCATTTCCACATCTCTATCTCATACAACCTGAATTCCCAAAAATCAATTATCAGCACCTAGTTGGCATCTTTGATTGAATTAAAAGTGAGAGATAATTGCATCAAGCTTCATTCGTGGACGCAGATAATCATATTGAAAGATATTAAGATCCTCGAGCACAAAATCATCATTATAATCATTCTCTCAACGATTGACGTCAGGTCATGAAACAACATGGTAGAAGTCAAGGATAAAAGAAAAACACGCTTCGATTTCTTTACATGATTAAAAAACTCAAGCGATGTAACACCCCGATTTTCACACTGGATGACATATGGGCGTTATGCTGTCACGTACCAAATTCATGACATGACCAAATAAACCAAATGGGTTTAGAGGTATAGAAATTAAGAAAGTATAACCAATAGTCACATTAATAACTTACAATTTCAAATACCTCCTTAAGTTACAGCATTGGTATAAAGTATTATAGATCAAATGTTACATTGGACGAATTGAAATCTGATCTAATATGATATTCAAAAACATATGAGACCGTTTATATGAATGCAGGCTCGCACTATGACCCTCCAGCGACAGCTGAGGGCATACCTGCAAATGAAACACATAACCGTGAGCAAAAGAAGCTCAGCAACCTAAGGTGTATGAATTTCATTTATAAGGGGGTTCCGTTAATGGTTATGACAACCGTCGAAAGTCCCAAAAAACGTTTTTATAATATAATAGGAAGATATAAGTGTCATATCAAATAGTATTGTTTTGATATGTTCTATACGTTTTTGTATTGCTTTTACGAGTCTTTCCTTTGCATTGACTTATATTTCATGACTTAAAAGAAAAACTTCAGAGATACGACCGACTCAATACAGAGATAGAATGTCAATCGTCAGGGAGCTACCCATAAGATTTTTATTTCCGCACCAGCATATTTGGTGTGTCGCCTTGCACCTCTTGTGCACTCTCAATGAGGCACCGAATACCAACATTGAGATGATTTAGACCTCCCTGCAGAGAGTAACCTGTGGCCCTGCCACAAAGACGTCGAAGCCGCTACATGCATGCGAAAAGGATGGAGGATGTCTACAGCTCCTTAGCTAGTTCCTTACTCATGACGATGACTCAAAGAGTAACGACTGGAGTCCACCGACTCAAACCAAAGCCATCGATGCTATTCAAGAAATAACAAATAATCTTTATGGATCCAAGAAGGGACGTCAAGGTCGACCTTCACTGTTCAAGGACCCAATAGGTATTATTTTGTTCGCTTTTCATCGGTTCACATCTCATGGATAGTGCAACTAAGGTATACATCCCCGTGTTTTTTTTTTTTATTAAACGATTTAAAGATCGTTATCATTTTTTTTTTCGAGAGGGTATTTATGTTACGGTAATGCATATTTTAGCCCATTTAATCCCGAATACCCCATATAACACATCAAACATGAAAAAAACATTCATCCTCGATCCCGATCCCCACGTCAAGGCTTGTTATTCATAATGATGCGAAATCATATACAATTCACTACACAGACATAATATAATCCCAAGACATCCAAGATCGGGACCGTCTATGTTGATTGCCAAACCTTCCACTATCTGCTTGATTTCTTGGCGGCGAGTCACTGTAAGGAACCATCTAGAGGTTCGAACCACTGGCACCCCCATGAGATGGGCCGTCATCTGGTCGTCGATCATCTCTCTTTCTTTTCGAACGACCAAAATGCTCATCTTTGGCAATAAAATACCGTTCATTGCTGACAGCGCAGTTATATAGGTCTTGATAGCAAGCATGCTTCTGGCCTGTTACCTTGTCTTTGATCCAACAGTTGAGCCCTTCAATAAATTACTTCTGTTTTTCCCTGTCCTAGTGGCAGTGTGACGGTTGAAACGACAATAGGCTAGTGAACTCCACGGCATACTCGTAAACGGTCATGTCCCGCTGCAGAAGCTTCTTGAACTCCTATTCTTTCTGATCTCTCAAGGAATCGGGGTAGAATCTCTCAAGGAATCTCTCAATAAATTGTAACCAGTCAAACCCGGGTGCCTTGGCATGCTCTTGCACTGTGCGCCATCGGACATCGATCTCTCCCTTCATGTAGTAGACCGCACAGTGTACCTTTCATTGGTCAGGACATTACGTCAGATCAAAAAGCTTTTCCATTACACGGATCTAATCTTCTAATAAGGCAGATTCGCTCGTGCCAAAAAATTTGGGAAGGTTGTAGCCAAGGATACGACAGGAATAGTGGTCGCCGTTATGTGTTTAGGAGGGGTCATTCCTCCTTCTTTCTCTGATCTGTTCCCCTACCAATAGATCAAGGACGTTAGGAGCAGATGGATTTTGCACAACGTTATATTGGCTAATCCTTCTAGGGGAATATTCAAGTCAGGTAATGGCATATTCCCAGCCTCCTACGACAAGTTCACCGCCCCCTCTTGTGGCATGTTCATTGCCTCTTGTGACATATCTGCATAGAAATTATTGGCATTCATAATTATCAATAGGACTAAGTTTCTGTTACTTGTTGGCAACAGATGTTTGAACCAGTATAAAAATCCTGTGTCATTTACTTTTGCGCATTGATCTTCACTATTAGAACTGTTAGTAAAGAACTTAAAAGTCCAAAGAGACAAACTTTTTAAGTTTAAGTCTCAACAACAGAACTTTCGCAAGCTGCAACAGACTCAGATGATGCATACTAGCCTATAGCTCTACTGTACCACCTAGAAATTTTTTAGATAACCTATTCACTCCCCTTCTAGGTTATTTTTGGGACTTTCAATTGGTATCAGAGCCTATCTTTCCAGACTTAATGGTTATTGGAAAGAAAAGGTCAAATTTTTATATAAGTTTGCAAAGAAGTTACTAATAGTTTATTTTTGTGAAGATTAAATCATGGCTCCTCCAAAGCTACCAAAGTGTCCAAATAGTGAAGAGTCATCTTCCTGCTTCTTCGACAAATTCAACCATTGGAAGCTTAGAATGCTAGCTTATCTAGATTCCATTGACGAAAGAATGTATGTCATTATCACAGATGAGCCTCATGTTCCAAAAATGCCAGATCCAATGGACGGCACCGGAGAAGTTGACAAGCCTAAGTCTTTGTGCACGAGAGACGACTGGGATATGGTGTTGGTGGACAGAAGAGCCAAGAATCACATATACAAGGCTCTGGATGAAGATATATTCGAGATCATGGTCCATACCACCACAACAAAGAAAGCATGGGAAGCACTACTACTAAGAAATGAGGGCACAAACGAGATCCGCCATTAGAGAGTGGAGAGACCTTGCCAAAATGTCATTGGCACAACTCTATGGCGTTATGCACACCTACAATCTGAAGGTGGAGTAGAAGAGACAGATAGTTGAAGTCAGGAAACGGACACTGGCCTTTAAAGCTTAGGAGAGAATCCTGAAGACTATGGCAGACGAGGAGAGCTACAGCACCTCGTCTGAAAGTGACAAAAGCATAACTAAAGAGCTTGCACTTATGAGAAGGAAATTTAGAAAGCTCTTCAAGAAGAAGAACGTGAAGAAACTAAGTGCCAGCAAAACTAAGGAAAAAAACAGAGATGTCTGCTACAACTATGGCAAGCCAGGGCATTTTGCTGCATAGTACGAACGATTGTCACAAGAGTTGTCTACACACAAGAAGAAGAAGGACCCAAAAGGAGCCTTCAACAAGAAGGAGAAGGCAAGAGCCTATGTTGCAAAGACTTGGAGTGGCACAGACTCAGATGAAGAAGAAACGATCTCAAATGCTCAGCTGTGTCTCATGGCCAGGTCTGACGACGACAAGAAGGAAATACAGGATCAAGCATGGTATCTAGATAGTGGTTGCTCAGGACACATGGCAGGGAACAAGAGAATATTGCAAGATTACAGAAATGAAGAAGGTCCCTTGGTCGTGTTTGGTGGCGGCAAAGCAGATAAAACTAAAGGTTATGTAACCCTTGGTACAGGTTCCTTAATCTTCAGGGATGTTGCTTATGTTAAAGGACTTGAACACAATTTACTTTCTATTAGCCAATTGTGTGACAAGAACTATGAAGTGGCTTTTACTAATGATACATGTAGAGTCATAGATAAAGAATCCAAAAAAGTCAAACTAATAGGTCTTAGATTAGGAAATATCTATGCAGTAGACTTCAACTTATCACAGTCTGCACACGTTACATGCTTTTACACTAAGGATGCAGATGACACAAATTTGCTATGGCATAAGAGGTTAGCACATCTAAACTTTAAAACAATGACAAAATTATCCTCAGGCAACTTAGTAAGAGGTCTTCCTCAAGTTAAGTTCAGGAAGGATAAATTATGCAGACCTTGTCAAGAAGGAAAGCAGACTAGAGCAATTTTTAAACCTGTTAATCAAACAGAGACCACAAGAGTTTTCGAACTACTGTACATGGATCTATTTGGACTAGTAGATATAGAGAGCTTGAGTAGGAAGAAGTACACCCTAGTAATTGTAGATGATTACTTGAGATATACTTGAGTAATCTTCCTGCACAAGAAAAGTGAAACTTGTAGTCTGCTAACTAGGTTCCTTAGACAAGTGAAAAATGAAAAGGGTTTAGATATGATAACAATTAGGAGTGATCATGGCACATAATTTGATCAATCAGGGTTGAAAAATACTGTGAGGATCATGGTATCAATCACAACTTTTTTGCACCTAGAACACCACAACAAAATGGTGTTGTAGAAAGAAAAAACAGAACCCTCATTGAAGCAACAAGAACAATGCTCTCTGATGCACACCTTTCAAAAGGTTTCTGGGTTGAAGTAGTAAACACTACTTGTTATGTGCAAAATAGATGTCTCATTAATAAACAACATAACAAAACACCATATAAAATATGAAAAGGAAGACACTAACCGTTAAGTACTTTCATGCATTTTGGTGTAAATGTTTTTTTCACCATAATGATAGACTGCAATTAGGAAAATTTGACTCTATGACAAATGAAGGAATATTTCTAGGGTACTCCACATGCAGCAAAGCCTTTAGAGTATTCAACAAGGAAACACAAACTGTAGAAGATTCAGTTCATGTTTCATTTGATGAATCTGAGTCATCTGTGCGCACTGCTAATGTTCTTGCTGAGGAGTGTACTTGTATGGATGATGAACAGGATCTAGATAAGGAAAGTGACTCTGCAGTAACTGAGTTTGTGCAGACAAGCAGATGAATGCAGCTGAGCGACCTGAAACCACTTCTGCAGACGAGTCACTGCCTGCAGACAAGAAACTTCCTCAACCTTCACTTACACAATTGATGCAAGACATGTAAGAACTGTAAATTCCTGATGTTGAAGAGCAGACTGCAGAAAAAAGCACATCGAAGGAAATGACTCTTTCAATACTTAGAAGACATCTGCTAGAAGACACTCCCTTAGTTCACGAAGCAACAAGTCAACAAAGGGAAGTCTCACCAATCCATATTCAATTCACTCCACAATCATCATTTGGATTGCAGGAGACAACTGATGATCCCTTTTCAGTCAGTTTTCCCCAAGACCTGCTATATGGAGCAACCTCCAATATTCTCATGACTCCTCAAACAGCCATTAGGAGTCTTAAACTAGGAATGAAAGAAGTCAAGCTACCACAGCACACGAAGACTCTAGTGTCAATAAGAACCAGATCTGCATCCAGGAGGAAGCAGCCTGGCAAAACACCATAAACCTCCCCATCCAGCATTGATGAAAGGCTGCATCAACTGGATCAGAATCTCTATAAAGTTCAACAATGGACCAAAGATGCTCTTCAGGATTTCATTGTCACTTTCCAGAGGATATAGTAGATGAAAAGAACCAAAGAGAACATTATTTCGACGTCTTCTACGATCTACTTCAAAAAATCACAAGGCAAACCCAAAAAAGTATAGGCATAAGCCACCAACACTATCTAAGGACTACTGCAAACTACAACAGACTGCACAACATCCAAGCCATCAAATTCAAGAAGCTGTAGCCAAAATTCAGAAAACATAGAACCAACTGTAGACCCACATCCTCAACAACAACAAGAGACTAACTCTCTTGGAGTCAAAGGTGGATTCAACCCCAGAAAAGCCACAACTGCACAGGACAACATGACAGCTGAGCTCTTGGCACTAAACAAAGCTGTCAAAGATCTCACCCAGAGCCTCAATGCAAACAAAAGAGGGGAGAAGAGCGCAGCTAAGGAAACTACAGAAAGGAGAGGGTGGCATCAAAGATCTCACCACGATCCTTATCTTTCTGTTGCTACTGCTGTTCTTCGTCCCTTGGTGTCGTTGCTGCCTTCGTTGTTGTTGATGACGTGATGAGGAAGAGGGTGGCGATGGGAAAACGATGATGATGCGTTTGTAAGGTGGTGATGGTGGTGAAGATGGGACGTCAATGGCGAGAAAGAGGTGTTGGTTTGGTTATGGTCTTTAGTTTAGTGTTAGCTCAAGAAAATGATGGAGAGGAATGAAGAGGAAGATAGAGTGTGATGGTGATGTAAAAAAAAAAAAAAAGATATCTGAACAGTGGCGCACTATTTCAAAACAAAACATTGCATCAGTTCAAATCCAACGAATCCTAAACCCACATTTGAGACAATGTATACCAAAAACCAAAACCTAACAAATCCAAATCAAACACCTGGACAATCTGCTCAAACATCTCCATATCATGATCCATCAAAATCATATCGTGAGTTTTTTCAGATCCAATTCATTTCTTTTTTCTTTTTCTCTTTGTGTTTGGATTCGATATCTGAGATGCGGATAAGGTTTTGGGTTCTGGGTCGGTGATGGTGGTGAGATATACAGATCGAATAAGATTGGGGAGTGAGACGAGAGTTGTACAAAATGTGAAATATTTAACCGGATTGTATGAAATGAGAATTATTTTATAAAACATATACCCTAACGAAATTTTCTGTTTTTTTTTTAATTCCATTAGATTTAGATTTAGATAGATTTTCAATTTTTGTTTTTTTATAAATCTATTATATATATAAATGCACAAAATCATTTGTGCGACGTGAAGGAGATATAGGACACGATCAATGTTTGAAATGACCATTAATGTTTTAAATGTTAAATTTTATTAAAAAAAACTCAAAATCTTTATAACATAAAATATAATGAATTCTTGCTATAAAGTTTATAAACAATCTTCTACTCATAAAAAAAGATTTTGAACAATCCTAAAAATCTATTATAGATATAAATACTCAAAATCTATATTTATATGCGATGGTGTCTTTATAACAAAACAATTATTGCTACAAAGATTATAAACAATAAAAAATTATCCAAAACAACGAAAATTAAAAAAAAAAAAACTATAAAAACATGCACATGACAAGAAAATTTCCTCTAAACGACGAACTCCTCCCTCGGCTCGCTCCGCTCCCCTTTCATGTCCGCATCCTCCTCCCCCTCCCCCTCCCCCTCCTTCCTCTCC
>JAOVYX010003068.1:0-11238 GCA_035668315.1 Drosera spatulata
TGTCACCACCATGGTAGCATTGACAGGTGTCTGAGTCTTGGGATGAACCAGAGCAAACCAAGGGGGGATCATATGGGCTCTAGCAATCTGAGTGGTGTACCGAGCTTGCCCCATGGAGCCACAAAGCATGCTGGTTGTCATCCCTTTAAGAGCGCAAATAGATACCAAATACTTTGCCCACTTCATCCCAATCTTGGCGAATACCACGGTGTGAGGAGCATTGACATCTATCTCGTTGTACTTCTGCAGCATGACGAGTGTGAGCGACATCAAGCAGTAGATGACCGTGATGACGGACATGGATCCCATCAATCCGATAGGATGTCTGTGGATGGATTTTGCGTTTCTTCAGCCATTGTGGCCACCATGTCGAAACCCGTATAAGACCAGTAGACAACAGCGGCAGCTCTAAAGACACCCTTAGCACCATAGGGGAAAAAAGGCGACAAGTTCTAGGTCTTACCATGGACAAAGCCGACCACAATGATGAACAGTATGACCAAGGAACTGATGACCGAACTGATGGAATTCAAAAGAGACGCCAACTTAGTCCCAGAGGCGGCAACGGCGTTAATGATGAGGAGGACAGCGACAGCAATAGGATCCAGGAGATTGAAACCACTAGGCAAAGATTTGACATAAATCCTGAGGAAATCAGAGTTGTTGCTAAGGATGCTGGCGAAATAAGAAGACCAAGACCGTCCGAGGCCAGCGGCGCCAAGTATGGCCTCTAACATGATATTGCTAGCGGCGATAAAAGCAATGAAATCGCCAAGCTCGATGCGGAGGAAGGAGAAGGAGCCACCGGCGACAGGGATTTCTACGCTGAATTCGGTGTAGCAGAAGACTGAGAACAATGCGGATAGGCCGGAGATGGCATACGACACCACAATGGCAGGGCCGGCGTCATCGTGAGCCTCCTGCATTTATTCATTTATTTTTATACACATGGATCAATTTCGACGGCTTCAACTTCACTAGGGGTTTTTTTAAAATTAGGAGGTGGTTGTTGTTGAGAGGTACTCAAGTGATGAGAATGATGTAGAGAAATAGATTGATGTAATAGAAAGGGGGAGAGAGAGATGCCTGGCCGGTGATGGTGAAGATGCGTTTGTAAAATAATGTTAACCAATCTGGGTTGGTTTAGTGATGTTCGACTCAACCTTCCCACTAGCCTCAAAATCCATGTTGGCCACGTCCGTTGACTTCGATCAAAGCTTTACCCGATGCTGGTGGGGAGCGCCTTATCAGTGTCCGGGGGATTAGTCGAGGTGCGCGCGAGCTGGTCCAGACACCCTCGTCATCAAAAAAAACTTAAGTCATGAACTTTAATCCTATATATGTGACATAATTTCATGTATCGTTAAGACAAAAATCGAAATGTCTAAAAATATGTATTGAATATTAAAATTGAAAGTGTTATAAATAAATTGAGAAGAAATGAATATAATTTTTCCTAATATTATTTTGATTTTTTTTATAAATGTTATTTGATATTTATTTTCATAGGAGTAATTTTTTATCTCGCTGATTTATCAGCATACAGACTCATATAAGCTCATCAGAAAATGCTTATTTGATCAAGATGTTTGCTAACCTTTCTAGAGTTCTATGCTATTCAAACCATATTAAAAAGCTGGCAGCCTTGGAAAATTGGTATAGACATGTGTTCAAAGACGACCCGTAAAAGATACTAGTTGGGGATACACCTATGCTAGTTGACTGTGGGCGAAACCTAATTACCAAAAGACGATATGCACGAGTAAATAACATTTTGGGACGTCAATCTTGGAGCAAATGTCTTTATGTTTACTTTTTCATTAGAAGCCAACTCATGATTACATCATAAATGCTGCGGATCTCATGTCATGATATTCCAACATGACATAAATTCTTCCTCTGTGGTGAACAATAATAGATGGAGAATTTATTTGAAGCATCAGAAGCACAAGCATGGAGAGCAAAGAGAAATCGTTAGACATATGACTGGTTGGAACTTGGATGATGATGAGTCAGACTCAACGGGGGTTAAGGTAGAGGGTGCAGCCGTCCTTGGGACCAATGGTTGGTGTGTAGACAATATCGTCGCAGCCGTGGGTGAGATGTCGCTTGAAATCCATGGAGTTGGCAAACATGGCGATGAAGAGAACGAGGTGATTGACGGCATACCTTTGGCCGACGCACTGATGGGATCCCGCCCCGAACACCAGGAAGTTGCGCTTGTACAGCTCGCCCTCTCCCCTCGCCTCCATGAACCGCTCCGGGTCGAACCGGTAGGGGTCCGTGAAGCCCTGGAAACAAGACTCGAACATGGACGCGAACACGAAGCTGCCCTTGGGAATGGTGTACGTTTCGGTCAAAGGGAAATCCTCCCGCGCCAGATGCGGCACCAACGTGGCCGGTGTGCGGTACCTCAGCACCTCACGTGCCACCGCGTGCGTGTGTTTCATCCCCGATAGCATATCCGCCGTGATCGGCTCCGCGGGATCCGACGGCAAAACCCTAACCACCTCATCCCGAACCTTGGAAAGGACGTCGGGGTGCGATTCGAGCAGGGTCACCGCCCACAGCAGCGACGAAGTGGAGGCGTCCTGCGCCGCGAACAGGAAGTCGAACAGGTGACCTCCGATCTCCGTGTTGGAGGAGTGGGGCGGCGGAGGATCCCCTCTCTCCTCGGCCTCTTTCTCCTCCCTCACCGTGTCCTGCATCCAGTAATCCACCAGGCACTCCGGCTCTACGCCAGACAGAATCCTCTCCTTGCTCCTGGCCGCACACACCGCCAGCGTCTCCACCAATCTCTCCACGGCCAGCCTCGCCTTTCGGAAACCGAACCCTGGCAGATCGATTGGGAATGCCATGAGGCCCATGTTGAAGAGATTGTAATCCACTTCGAATCTCTTTCTCTCCTCTTGGCTCAAGTAGGGACCCACGAACACCGTCTGGGATGTGTCGAGATTCATGTCCCTCACAAGGGGCCTGAGGGCCACCGGCTTCGAGGAGCCCAGACCCCTGTGCTGCCAGGAAGTGAGGTGCTTCCGGATGACGCGTTGCTGGATGGTGGTGTAGGTGGAGAGCGCCTTCGCCGTGAAATTGGGAGCGATACGGCGGCGGACGTCCTTGTAGTCGTCGCCCATCATGTAGCACATGTTGTGCTCTCCGAACAGCTTCTTGCCGAAGGGATGGCCGGTGCATTGGAAGGCGTCAGGGCAGACGTTGGCGAGAACCTTATGGCTGAGGTCCGTCGTCCTGATGAACACGATGAACTTGCCGAAGAAGTAGTTGGAGCAGATGCCCAATGGGGTGGATGCGGCCGTGGAGGCCTGGAGGTTCCAGAACTTGGTGGGATTGCGAACCAGGGACACGGCGCTTCCGATGAATGGGATCACGAAGGCAGGGCCGGGGATGTGAGACTTCTTCTTCAGGTAAGAGACCTGCTCCCTCAACAATAGAAATGCTACCAAAGACAACAAGTATGGTGCAGCCGCTGCTAGCCATGGTACTGAATTCAGCTGCTGCAACAAGGATATGTTAGACGGCATTGTTGTGGAGGATTCATCCATGGTTAGCTAAACAAGAGGTCGAGGAGACATTGAGTATGGCCTTGGCAATTGTATAGTCACTAGCCAGCTACTAGTATATCTCTAAAGTGTAGTACTAAATCAATAGAATAGTACAACTGACGCTAGGAGCCTTGCTGCTGCTTGCATGCAGGCGCCGTGTCTGGCAGGGAAACCATGTTAGTATATATTAGGATAAACTAATTTAGTTTGAAAAAAGGTTGTACCAACCCTTCTTTTTTCCTTAGTTTGCATCTTCTCATTAGGTGTTGTTTTAGTGATGATTGATGAAAGTCAATAATGTATCGTCAAAGCATTATCATGTTTTTTTTTCTTTTTGTAAACTTATACATAAACATCTTAAACTATTTGCGTTTGACGCATTGATCTTTCGAATTTTGATAATAAGCAATTAACTTTTTTTAATTATGAAAAAAATCTTGATTTTTGACGCACGACTTCTCTCTATATAAACATTTTTTTGATACAAAATCTCAATCGAAAGAGGACATATGTCTATTTTCAAAATTGAAAGGGTTATATGCCATAATCCGAAACTTCAAGAGATTTAAATGCAATTTTTCTCTTTTTTTTAATTTTTTTTGTTTGAAAAAATAGCACATAATCTCCCTAAATTATCAATTTTTTTTACATAATCTTCTTCAATTTTAAAAATAAATATATATCTTCTTCCAGAAAATTTTCTGCAAAAAAAAATATGTATTTTTAAAAAACTAATAAAAATAACGATGGAGACAATTTCCATGAAATGAATATTGAGTACTCCTAATAAATTGCAAGAGGCCAATTGTCGACGGTGAAGGATGACAAGGAAAAAGGGCCCGGTGATGGCGTAGTCGGATTGGCACTGAATGGCTTGGAAGTTGAAAAGCAACGCCTGCACAGCATATTATAGAATAGATTTTCGTTATCCGTATGATATTTAAATTATTTAATTTTTTATTTGAGTTCAGTTTTATTCATCATTTAAAGACGATATTTGAGAATATAAAAAAATTTGGATTTAAAAATAAACTTTTTGAGAAGTGAAAAACTTGTATTTCACTTTGGAAGGTTATAATATGGAATGTGAGATATTTAACAAATTAGCCTTGTATCCCTTTATATACAACCTCATAAAAGGATCTAGACTTTGTGTTATAAACTCTTCTATACCCTTCTTCTCCTAAGTATTTACAAGAATTCTTTAAAAACTACTTCCTAACTAGAGAAACCCTAAAGTTGTCTATAACTCCTTCTATCTCTCTAGATCATTCTAAAAAAGTCTAGACAACTTGACCCCCAAGAGAAGTATAGAACTTCCCAGAGTAGAACATTCTAGAGAATGTGGGGACTTCACTCTAAAACCTTGTTGAACATTCTATAAAAGTATGGAATTATTTAAAAAAATGAAAAAAACTCTAGACAATTTTTTTTAAAAAATTTCATAAATTATCTAGCCCGTTACAATATGATGTCCCGTGGCCGCCCATATTTTGCATGTAATGGAATGCGGGGGACATCGGAGAGTACTACTTCATCTCATTTTAATTAAACAGTTTGATTCGTTATATATTATTTATATGTATTGAATTTTTATAAAATTTAAATTAAAAAATAAATAATATTTTTTAATAATAATGGGATGTAACCGTGTTAGTGTGGTTTTTAAAAGAAAATAAGAGAGAAGAAAGAAAAAGATGATGAAATATCTTGATTATAATAATATAAATGGATTATCAAATAAGAAAAAAATAAAAATATTATAAATAAATTAAAAATGATAAAAAAAATATTATAAATAAATTGAGATGAAAGGAATATTATGTTTTGGCTTTGAATGATATACTCAGCATTAGTCATAGGAACCAGCGCAATTGCAAACCCACTTTCACTTCAGTATCTTCACCTAAGGACCAAATATTTGCAGCCGGATTTCTCACTCCTATCAGATGTTGTATTTCTGAGAAGATATTCTCTCTCTCTCAACATGAAATGGTTGAATTGATCACTCCATACGAGCAAATTTGGTTGGCTAAGTTTGCAGACTTCATCTTCTTCAATGATTTATTAAAACTCTTTGTTAAACTGGTTGGAACTTGAATAGGACTTTGGAGATCAGATATTTGCGCAAGTCCTCACACCATTAATCATTTCATAATAGAAAATTGCATTAATTCTATTATGAATTGTTGGCAGCAGTCCTTGATTGTTGCTACGGTACCAACGTCTCATCCTTATATAATTCTAATTAATCATTATTTTCGTCCCATAATTATAACGTTTTCTCTTCTTATATTATTCAATACGTAATTTGAGGAGTTTTGTTATCCATCCAAACGATATAATTTAAATTTTTTATTAGTTTATAGTTATATTACGTAACGTTTATCATCATTAATATTTTATAATATTTTTTTAAAAAATAATGTTTAATCGTCTCATAATATTGATAAACCTTCAATCATCATACGTATTCGATCAATATAATATATTTTTTTTGAAACGAAGGGAAGGGAGTACTTGTGGTATCTCATAAGATGCGCCCGAATAGAATTAGGATACAATTTCCAGTTGCCGACATGAGCTTCCTGCTATGCTATTTCTTTGAGCGCAGCTCAACAATCTGAACCTCCAATTGATTCAAGTGTCTCGCTTGCAAATTTGTAATATATGAGTATTTAAAACAAGTTACTAGTTGACATTCTCGTGCAATTCCTTTTTAGATAATGAGGAGGAAAGAATCCTTCTAGCAAGAGTATATAATACCAAGATCGCTTGCGTTACACTCTTATCTTACTCTGTTATTATGTCATTCCGCATATATGATAGTTTAATATATAACACCATCCATGATTGTTGCGTATACATTTTTATGAAGTTGAAAACAGGCGAGAAACTTGCGTGCTTATAGAGGGGTTGGTTTTTGTTCCGTTGAGGTGCCATGATTTATTAATGCCACTAGCTCCCTTATAGATATCACACATAATTTATTAAAAGAATCATCAATTAATTATTTTTAATTTCATCAATTATAAATAAGTTAAGAAAATATTTTTAATAATAAATAAATAAATAATATTAAAATAATAAAATTGAGGTTATCGTGGGATTCCGACGACGATTATTGACTCACCTTCTCCCTCGATCTCGTGGGTCACCAATTCTAAGGTTGTCGAAGGCATGTCCTTACAACCTCACCCTCGGTGTCGACTACGGCCACGAGGAGACTGTCGAGGGAATCCAATCAGGCGAAGTCGTAGACGCCATCCACGGTGTCGAAGGTCACCAGTTCGGAGATGGGAGAAGGTGCAGGGGCAGACAAGGCCGTTGACTATCTTGAAGTTCTGGGCGACGGCGACGACGACGGCGAGATGGAGGTGGTGGTAGGGCAGCAGAGGTAGTTGTAAGGTGGCGGCGGCGGTGTCTGGGGTGGTCGGGGCATAGTCGAAGGGAATTGATTTGATTAATTATGTTTTTTTTTATTTAATTATACATATAGTTAGGTTAAGAGATAAGGTGGAAAAGATTCCGAATTATTTTTAAAAAACACATCAGATGTTAAATAAATAAAATTAATATCATTGGTTGATAATTGAAAAAAAAAAACTTGTAGATGATTACACTAATTTATAACCCTCTGTCCCACAGTAAATTTAAGAGTTGGTTTTGTTGTTTGTGGAGGAAAACTTTAATTGACACAACTAGATCATCAAAATATTGTTTTAGTAAAAATTATCGTGTAATTGGCAATATTAGTCGTAATATAAGTTTTGTTCTCATTTGATGTAATTGACGGAATTATAAAACATTATTTCTTTCGTTCTATACATTTTATTACGTTTTGATCTTATACGCATGTCAAATTGACACGCGTACAACAACGATCAAACGTAATAGTTTTTTATAAATTTATTATAAAATATATTAATAGTTGTGGAAGTTATATATTTCAACCTAACACATGTTACGGAACAATCAGACGTGGTTTGATATAAAAACGAAACTTATATTCACGCGTATAGAATAGAGCAAAATACATACATGTTGTAGAGTTTATATGACGGATGGAGTATTTGATAAAAAATACTCCATTTGTCCCAAAATTGTTACAACACTTTGATCTGATACACGTGTCGATGCAAAGTTTGATATGCAGATAACGACGCTCAAATCTATTTTTTTTTGTAAATTTATCGTGAAATATCAATATTTATATAAGTTATATATTTACATCTAATAAATATTATGAAACGATCGGACCTGATTTGATATGAAAACGATAATTATATTTATGTATATAAAATAATATAAAATACATAAATATTATAAAAATTATAAAATAAAAATAATATAATATATCAAAATACATATCAATATTATAGATATTTAAAAAATATTACATGAGAACGAGGGAGTAGTGTGACATCTATCCAGTCCCATCAGGGTATCACAATTTTAAGTTTTGATTGATTGATTGATTTATTTTTTGTTGAGGGATTTAAGTTTTGATTTTAGAAGCCCCATATCCGTATGACCAACTGGTTTCGCTGGGCTTGGTTGACCAATGGGCTCAACTAAGCACAAAACTGTCCCAGCAACGGGGCGATACGGTCATTTGACAATCTTGTACAAGTAAACGTGCATGCTTGCTGATTGGTTTAGTTAATTAGCCCACGGACTACCCATAGAATCCGAGACAACTGTTCATGTAGTATCAAATCACGGCCAGAAATGTGAGCTCCTTAAATCACATGCATTTCGGGTCAATTTCCGATTGCTGCCAAACCATTCACTGATTTCTAACCGGAATCTCTAAAAAGCGAGTTGTTGGATGCATGAATAATGCTTGATTTAGCAAAGCGAAAACGCCCCTAACATGCGGCACACATGCACCTTTATTTTCTTAATTGGCATTCAGCAAGACATTCAAATAATCAAATCGATACACTTCACTTGCAACGAATCATCTGCACTTGATTAGATCAAATTAATCAAATTAGCCAGTAAGTTGCTTAGATGATAATTAGAGCCGTCTCTATAGTAATACAGTACCTCCTCTCCTATAAAAAATGATCTCCAATCTACTAACAAATCACAAAAGCAATCAAAGGAATTGGGACGCTCTCAATTTCCTTTTAGAGCACATATATTGGATTACGGATTACGTAAAATAGAGATATTGTAAAATTTAAAAAATAAAATGATGATGTGATAAAAGATTAAAAAATATGATGAAAAGATATATTGAAATGAATGTTAAACAGTAAAAATTATAATATAAGATAAACAAATTTGACAAATTTATTATATTATTCTAACATTCTTAAATTTTATAGAGTAATTAATTATAACATTATGTATAATGAAAAGTTAAAAAACACAAAGAGAGAGAGAGAGAATTTAAATATTTTGAACACTTAAATGGTAGTGTCCTTTTAGAAATAGAGTGTTGATTATTACACAAAAGATTGCCTTGTTCCTTTGAACTTATTGCATTTAGAATTCATAATACAAACGATTGAATATTCCAACCATTTGTTACCCTAAATGACCCCAAAGAATCCTAAAACTACCCATTGCCCAATTCTATATTCACATGCAACAACCAACGAACAAGGAGAAACGAAAGATCCCCCGCTATGAGTGAAGGAAAGGTAAAAATACAATAGGTCGAAAAGATTCACAGTTTCACACGCACGGCGAAGACAATCACCGGACGGCAATGTATTTGGAGGATAGTGAAGGGGGGCAAGCTGGTAATTTCACAAGGATGGAAACCTTGTACATCTTGGGCTAAGATAGACCTTGCAATCGTCTTTGGGACAAATGGTGGGAACATAAGTAATGTGATCGCAGCCGTCGGTTGTGTGGCGCTTGAAGTCGATCAAGGACACAAACATAGCGATGAACAAAACCAAGTGATTGATGGCATACCTCTGCCCCACGCACTGGTGGGCGCCGGCCCCGAACACCAGGAAATTCCGCCTGTATAGATGGTCCTCTGCTCTCCCTTCTAGAAAGCGCTCCGGATCGAAACGATGCGGTTCAATGAACCCCTGGAACGATGACTCGAATACGGAGGGAAACACAATGGTCCCCTTGGGGATGGTGTAGGTCTCCGTCAACGGGAAGTCCTCTCCGGCTATGTGTGGGACCAGTGTCGCCGGTGCCCGATACCTCAAAACCTCCCTCGCCACTGCCTGTGTGTATCTCATTTCCTGAAGCTGCTCGCCGGAGATGGGAGCGTCCGAATCAGGCGACCAGATCCTTGACACTTCGCCGCGAACCCTAGCGAGGACATCCGGGTGAGACTCCAACAGAGTCACCGCCCATAAAAGTGAGGAAGTAGAGGCGTCCTGCGCGGCGAAGAGGAAGTCGAACAAGTGACCTCCGATCTCGCGTTTGGAGGAGTGGGGCGCCGGAGGATCCCCTCTCTCCGCGGCCTCTTTCTCCTCCCTCACCGTGTCCTGCATCCAGTAATCCACCAGGCACTCCGGCTCTACGCCGGACAGAATCCTCTCATTGCTTCTGGCCGCGCAGACAGTCAGCGTGTCCACGAGCCGATCGACGGCAAGACGCGCGTTTCGGAAGGCGAATCCGGGGAGATCGATGGGGAGTTTCATGAGGCCCACGTTGAAGAGGTTGTAGTCGGCGTTGAACCTCTCCCTCTCCGGTTGACTCAGATAGGGTCCGGTGAACACCGTCTGCGAGGTCTCGAGGTTCATGTCGCGGACCAGCAGACGCAGCGGGATGGGCTCCGGCTTGGATCCGCCGGGGCCGGACGAGAGCTGCTCCCAGGAGGCGAGATGGCGGAGGATGACGCGCTGCTGGATGGCGGTGTAGGTGGAGAGGGCCCTGGGGGTGAAGTTGGGGGCGATCCGGCGGCGGAGGTCCTTGTGGTCCTGCCCGAACATGTAGATCATGTTGTGCTGGCCGAAGAGTTTCTTGCCGAAAGGGTGGCCGACGAGGTGGAATGCGTCGGGGCGGACATTGGCGAAGACCTTGTGGCTCAGCTCCGTGGCACGGATGAAGACTATGAACTTGCCGACGATGTAGTTGGCGGAGATGCCGAGAGGGGAGGAGGAGGCGTAGGCGGCCTGGATGTCCCAGAAGCGGGTGGGATCACGGACCAGCGAAACAGCGTTGCCGATGAAGGGGAGGACTAATGTTGGACCCGGGATTAAGCTGGACTTCTTCTTCTTAAGGTACTTCACCTGCTCCACAAACATGTAAAATGCTAACAAGGAGACCAAGTAAGGAATTACAGGTGCAAGGATGGAGGACATATGATCCATTGCGGTGTTTGTTGCAAAAAATGGAAAAAACGAATAAATGTGAGGTGTACTGTGGGGGTGGCTTTGAATGTCACAATTGCTATCTCTGTTTATATGAACTATACTCGCTGATCACGCTATAAAGGATGTTGGAAACGCTTTTTTATCCTGCCGTTGTTGTTGGAAAGGGGAATCACCACTGTATGTATAAAGAGATGTAATTAAGAAGTCAACAGGAGAAAGAGGAGTGCAAAGTAGTAAGAGAGAACAGCGGCAGGCAGCATGCACGTAGCAGCCAGCAGATTTGAGGGTAGAAGGAAAATAATAGATCATCGATGATGTACTATTTAATGTGACCACGAACAGCGAAAAGGTTGTGTAGAAGGAACGCATTTGTGTGTGTG